>PVIC010010863.1:0-42571 GCA_004025085.1 Thryonomys swinderianus
CAGGCTGGCCCTGAGCTCACTATGGTGCCCAGGCAAGCCGCCGCGAACTCAGCAATCCTCCTGCCTCTGCCTCCCGAGTGCTGGGATTACAGGCGTGAGCCACCACATCCGGCATTGTGGTATGCGGTGTTGATTGTTGGTGGGCGTGTCTCCACGCCCAGCATTATATGTGGTAACCGGGGATCGAACTTAGGACCTTGCGCCTGCAAGGCAGGCGCCAGAACCACTGAGCTAACCCTCTGGCCCTCTGTCAGGTAATCTTGATGAGCTCGCTCATGTTGACATGATCAGGGACCAGAAGAGGTAGGGCTGAGTCCAATTTATGATGGTGAGGTATAAACATACAGGGATGCTAATTAAATAATGTTCCATCCTGAAACATGAAGCATAACAGAAGAATAAAAACATTTTATTCCATATTAAATTGATAGAGTTGTCCACAAAGATGACTGTGGTGGCATTGCGGAGTAGGGGATGAATGTGAATGATATTTTATTCTAGAATCAATTGGAATTGCTTGTTACCTGATGTTACGATTTGAATATATGTGCCCCTCCATGGTTCATATGCTAGAATATAGTATTTGTTGTGATAGTAGTTAAAAAGTAAAGCGTTTTGAAGGTAAGTTTTTATGAATGAGATTGTTCCTGTTACAAAAGACATTGAGAGAAATGTTTCTTTGGTTTTTGCTTCTTCCAAACTATGAGGACATTGAATGTGCTGTGTATGAGAAGCCCTTAACAGACACCAAATCAGCCAGTTCTTTAATTTTCAGTTTCATAGATTCTGGAAGTGTAGGTAATAAGTTTGCTTATAAATTACCCAGTCTAAGATATTTTGTTATAATAATATTAGTAGAGTAAGACAACTACTTCTCTGAGCATCAAATATTTTCTATCAAAACTTAATGTGCATTTTCCTGAAACCATTTCTGTAGATGTATTATTATATGATAAGACACTAGCATCAACCCTAGTGTGCAATTTCTACTTAAAAACACTTATTGAAACAAAAAGTTCTATACATGTCCAGGTCTCCAAAGTCTAAGGTACAGTTTTAAAGAACCTTATTGCCATGTTTCAATACTTTCTTCTTTGTCTGCTTTAGCCTTTCTAAAGACTGTTTAAGAGCACTGCTCTAAAGTTATAAATCAGTGTTTTTCCTTTGAATGCAAGCATTCATTTGCACATGTGGAACATTTTAAAATAGAAATATGTTTTAAAATACACAAATTGTTATTTTCCACCTTTTTACTAGGAAAATATCAATATAAAATCAAGTTCAGGTAAGTAGTTACGTATTTTGTGAATTGTAATGGTAAGACTGCCACATAATTTTCTTAGTGATGTGAATCCATACTTATAGATGTTTTCATTTATTTTCTTGAGCAGACTGCAAACTTGAGTACTGAGTATCAATCCTCCAGTTAGAAAGAAGTATATTCTTGGAAACTTTGATTCACCGGAATATTAGTAATGTGCCAGCTGGAGTAATGATGTTTACCCTCAGAAAAACCGGAGGAAACAAAGACTTTGTATTTCAGAGGTAAAAACCAATGACAAGAGTCTTAAATGACCTGAGGTTGAGTTTTCACTAAGAATTTCTGTGGGCCCAGGTGAGCTTGCTTTCAGTTTTTTCCATTTTGCTGTTTTATTTTGTCTCGTTTGGACTCAGCTTCAAATTCTAAAATATTGGGTGATTGGACGAGATGGTCTCTATGGACACTTTTAGTTCTGCAATGAAATGAATTGTTATAAATATTTAATTTCATATTCTGAGTCATCTGTAAAAATAGTTTCAAAACCAAGCTTTGCAGCAGGAAATCTTTCTCTGCCATAGCAACTCAGGGCACGGGCAAAGACACGCGTTGTCTCACTGCTGTCTCCTCCGCTCGCCGGGGTGGAAGGCTTTCCGGAGTCGGGGATAGCACAGAAAATGCTCCGAGGGGGGAAACCGTGAGATTCTTTTCTGGGACCACAGTGCTCTGCGCTCCAGCAAACCAACGAGTATTGATTCTGCTATAATATCTATTACTGCGTATGCCCAAAATGCAAAAAGGAATATTCATTGCCTTTGAAGTTCTCAGTTTTGTGAAGAAAGAAAACATGAATTTCATTATAATATAACAAGACAGTGTTGAAATGCTATCATGGAGATAAAGGACGACTGTCTAAATATTACTTATGGATACCACAAAAACTTTGTATCTGTTATGTATGGAGGTCCCAACCAAGAGGGATCCTCTTTCTCAACTCAAACGCAGCCACACCAGCCGCTCCTCCATTTGGCCTCTGTCATTAGGCTGCACTGAAATCTGTTCTGTTCCTGAATAGACCCGATTGTTTCATAATTCAGAAGAATTGTACACACCAGGCACAGTGAGTTTAAAATCACTGTCCATCCCAGACTTTGCAAAACGTAATCCAACCATATACACAATGGATTGGAAACACATTTAGATTTTTCTAGGCAGTAATTATCTTCCTTTATCTTCTCTCTCCTTCTCTTTCTGTGTGTGTGTATGAATTTTATTCAGACATGTACCAGATTGCTTTACAATGTACATAATATCTCAAGCATCTAGTACAAGTAGAGGAACACCTATTATACCACCTATTGTTGCCAGCTACTTCTGAACTCAACTCACTGTGTATAATTTGTTTTTGTTTTTGCTTGTGTCTGGGATCGAACTGAGGACCTAACACTTGCCAGGCACGTGCTGTGCCTTTGAGCTACAAATGTGGCCCATTCACTTTATATATAAATATTACTGTTATCATTTAATCATATAGATCCTTTTGTTTCAACTATAGTATGCTGATATTTTGTAATAAATAATTTATATTTATTAAATATTATTAATGAAATAAGGCAAAAGAAAAATTTTTAAATAAAAATAAAAACTCAGGGATTTAGCTCAGTGGTTCTGGCACCTGCCTCACAAGTACAAAGTAAATTTGATCACCAGTACCAAAAAACAAAAACAAAACCAAAATGCATATTTTTATCTTAGCGAATATATGTTTCATTGTTCTCAGAGTGCAAACTAATGCTTAAGACATACAGTTATTCTTTTTTTTAAAATTGGGTTTATTGGTACATTTTAAGAAGACATTATGACTCCATTCTTCATTGGCAGTTTGTACCTTTACATAAGCTTTGATTCAATCCTGGGAATTAAAGTCAGTGCCTTGCACTTGCCAGCCAGGTGTGGTGCCCCTGACCTACATCCCTGACCCCACAGTTACCTTTCAATAGTTCTGGGAGTTTGAATCTACATGCAATGAAACAGTATTTACGTATAACCTATCCATCCTAGTGTATGCTTTAAATCATCTCTAAACTATTTATAATTCCTAAGAAAATGGATAGTGACAGCAAAAATGTCTGTACATGTTTGTATAAATACAATTTTTTCAAATATTTTTGAACTAGAGTTCTTTAAATCTGTGAATGCAGAATCCACAGGTACGTCAACTATACTGTTCTCTAGACTGAATGAAATACACAAAATGAATGCAAATGTGTAAATAAAATTAAAATTATTAACCAAGAAAAGCATCATGGAAAATCCTGTATACAGTCAGAAGGTGCAGCCTAGAAGAGTAGTTGTAAGATGGAGCATTGTCTAGACAGAGCAGACACCCCGAGTAGCCTGTGATTATGAAAAGCTGATTCTCCTGGTGAGGTAAAAGCAAAGGACCCCTGGTACTACTTAGCATGAAATTGGGTTCAAAGGAAGCTATAAAACACTTTAAAAGCTATGCTAAGGATCTGAAACTTTCACCTGTGGTCAATGAGAAATCTTAAAAAGCATATGAGAAAGCTTGTCTCATAATAGTAGTGATGACTCATAGTAAAGTCAACTCTGTTATGAGGTTTTTTTTTTTTTTTTTTTTAATAGGACTTGAAGAAAATAGAGGACTGGGATATAGCTCAGTGGTTCAGTGCTTCCCTGGCTAGTGTAAGGCCTTGAGTTCGATTCCTGGTACCAAAAATGTGTCTCAAAAAGGGACTTAGATGGAAGTTTGATGGAGCCCAATTTGAAAGTCATGGTAATCATTAAGAAATGACATTTGAAACAATGTAGTAAAAGAGTAGTGGTGGGGATGGTGAATTCATTTGGTAATGAAGAATTAATCACGGAGGTCATGAAGGATAATTTAGTTGTTATATTTGGAAACAGTTGATGATTCATAGGGAATTACCAAGAATATGCAATAGTTCAATGAGGTTCTGTGCAACCTTCATGCAGTTTACTCCAACGGTGACATCTTACATAATTAGTCAAATACCCCACTCAGCATATTAGTTAAGATTCTCTAGAGGAACAGAAAACATATAGAATTCATGTATATGTATGCAAATGAAATTGTTAACTAGGCTCAAGGAAGCAGAGGTGAAACAGTCCACAAAGGCCATCCTTGTGCTAGAGAGCTAGAGGATCCAGTACTAGTCAAAATTCGCAGGCCCAAGAACTCACTGTGGAGTCGCAGGTGGAAGTCTGCATTGGAAGGGTGGAAAAAAAAATGGAGACCAGTGTTTGAAGAAAGATCAAAGTGCTTAAAAAATGGAAATACTTCCCTTCTCTTTCCCTTTTTATTACCTCTAAGCTACAAGCCTATTCGTAGTTGTCACTCATACCTGGGATGGCTCTTCACCTCTCAGTTTGTTGCTCTACCTGTCAGTCACTAACAGGTTCACCAGTGCTTTATTGATCTGCCCAGCAGTTCTTACTCGAGTCAAGTTGACCCTTACAATTAATGATCATATCAGGAAATTAATATTTGTGTAAAGTGCAAATGCAAAAGATATTTATGTGTCCATTTATGTGATATCCACCATCACGATGAAGATACAAAACTATATCATAACATTAGTCATCACAGAATATTTGCCCTCATGCTGCTCCTTTAAAATTACAACCACTCCTGCTGGGCATCGTGGCTCATGCCTGTCATCCCAGCACTAGGGAGGCAGAGGCAGGAGGATTGCTGAGTTCGAGGCTTGCCTGGGTTACATAGTGAGCTCAGGGCCAGCCTGAACTCCAAAGCGAGACCCTGTTTCAAAAAAAAAAAAAAATTACAACCACTCCCTTGACCCTCATCAACCTTAATGCCTGTGGCCACTGGCAATTTTCCATGCCCTTAATATTGTCATTAAAGAATGTCATAAAAATGGAGTCAGCCAGTATGAGATTTGTGCAATTCACACCAACTGGTTGTCTCTCAATTCAATTTAATTCTCATACTGTCTACCTGGAGTTAGTGTCAGGTATCAGAATACAGTGAGGGGAAAAAATCTATGGAAAAAATTATGCTCCAGAGAGTGGAAAATATGAAAAGTTGTTTACTCTTTGACTTAATCATTGTTCAAAATTTTCTAGCCATCTATTATATGACAGAAATTGTTTTAAATGTCATCTGTAGAGATTGATACTCTGTAAACCTTTTCATATTCCATGAAATTTTCTAAGGGCTAACTTTAATTGATCAAATATAAAGTAATATAAAAATTACACAGTTCTCTTTAATATAATTTTATGAAGTGTGTGGTTAAAAGCATTTACTTCTTTTATTTTTCTGCCACAGTTTTTCTCCACCAAATGAGAAGTGGAAAATACCCTCATTACTCAAAAAGTGCTTTGGCAGAGTATCTCTAGGATGACTTTGAGGGAAATAGGGCAATTGGATGGTTTTTAGAGACTGAGCAAGAAAGTATGTGGTGTAACCCTTTCTGCTTCATAAGTTTGTCTGTGTCAAGTATAACATGTGGTCAGAGCTACAGTGGAAACCGTTGGGCATTTATAGTTCAAATAGTGTGCAAGAAAAATGAAAGATCTACATTTCCATAAATTGTTTGCAATAGATTTTGTTTTGGTTTTACCAAAGCTGCTGGGAATTCTCCTATTCAAAATAATTGAGCAATTAATAAAAAAAGTTTCACTTAAACTGCACAAAAGTACACAGTGAATACCAGAGAGGGTTGCTATTTGAGAACTGAAGTTTGAAGAGAGAATATATCTGAAAAGAACTTAACATTAGAAATTCAAATAAATATGGGAAAGGCTGTATGTATGATCAATACATGACCTTCAAGTTAATACAGGCAGAATGACTATTGATTTCCCTGCCACCAGCATGGATATATGGCAGCATAAGAAAATTCTCATCGCAATACATATGATGTCAGAATGAGACACATGTCAAGTAAAGATGGCAGGAGATGGATCCAGATTAGAATTCAGCAGAGGTATCACTATAAGATCTCAGTGTGGAGGGTGTTGGTCAGTATAGTTCCAACCATATCTTAGATTGTTTTGGTTCATTCTATTCATAATTATGCCTACAATACCTATTGTACCTGCACCACACACACACACACACACACACACACACACACTCCACACAGGTCCATCGTACATTCTTCTAACCACTGTAAGAATCTCACAGTAAAATAACTGAACGTATTTAAACTACTGTGTTGTTTTGAAGGATCTGGTGAATGGAAGGGTGAATCAGGCAAGCAGCGCCCTTACAGCAAAATTTATTAATCTGTGAGTAACACATATTACCTAGTACCAGGAAATAAGTCCTTGATATTTGTGCTTCTTACAAAGTCCTTTTTGCAGTTGATTTCCTTAAAAATGCTGCTTTACTGATTTTTATACCACTATGCTGAATGAATCCTGCATGGAAATGTCTGGCAGGGGACCGAGGGAAGGGATAGCCTTGTTCCTGTGTCAAAGAAAAGAAAGAAATTTCCAAGTATGTTGAGACAGAGTTTTAGTTTTTTATATAACTTTCTAATGCTCTGAAGATCTAATAAATGTAATTACTAATGTGACTGAGTAAGATCAATGAGGACATAGGTTCAAATTTAGGCACGTAGCTCCAAGACCCATTACTTATGAAGTGTGTTATCGATGACCCCTGCAGTGAGTCTCAAACTCCTGTGAGACAATACAATGCAAGCCGACAAGAACAAAAGACACAGACACGGACACAGACTTGAGAGAAGAAGCTGGGTCTTGTGCTGATCTAAGCTGCACTGGGCAACAAAGACAAAAGGCACCAAGGACATCCACTGTTTATTCATTACAAGCGTGGGAAAGAGGGGAGGACACCTGGTGATAGCGAGTATTACAGGCAGGACTTTAGAAGGGAGGCATTAGCATATCTT
The DNA here is from genome assembly GCA_004025085.1 of Thryonomys swinderianus. Lineage (NCBI taxonomy): Eukaryota > Metazoa > Chordata > Mammalia > Rodentia > Thryonomyidae > Thryonomys > Thryonomys swinderianus. The sequence goes on from PVIC010010863.1 coordinate 7,183, forward strand.
TACTAAACAGAACAAACGGTTAATTCAGAGAGGAAGAATTTAGTTGGAATCAAGTTGACCATAGCTGGAAATGAACTCAGCAAGGCACTGCTACTTCTAATGTAATAACCAAATTATGGAGGTGTAAGAAGCTTGTGCCACTTATAAACTGCTAATACAATTACTACATATTTGTCAATAGAAGTTTGAATCTTTTGAGATACAAAAGCAGAAAAATTAGAACCAGATTCAAGCAAAATCCGCAAAATAAATATGCAAATCCCCAGTTGGAGCTTCATGTCTGCTTTCTCTCACCATGAAGCTTTGTATATGCTCCATATTCTTTCTCATTTTCCTTTTTCATGAAAAAATGTGACAAAAATTCACAACAAAATGATAAGAGAATAACAACAGTCCCTACCATCACAACAATACTGAACACTGCAGTTACCTACTAATTTATTTGTCTACCCCACCAATCACTGGTATCTGTGCAAGTAGGGATGCGTTATTTCTTTTTTATTTACTGCTGTATCCATAGTGCCAGGCACAGTGCTTAGGCAGCAGGAAATGATTAATAAACATTTGCAGAATGGTAAAGAAAAATTATTATGACAAGCATTGGTCTGGCCACTTCCCTGATATTTAAATACTGTATTACTCAGGATTTCCCCCAAAGAAATGGAACAATTTAGATAGATGTCAATATATATAAAGAGATCTTTGAGGATTTGACCCATGCAAGTACAGAGGATCATTTTCCACGTGCAAACTATAGATATATAGTAGTGTAGCTCAAATCCAATCATGAAAACCTGTGACCGAGGGGTTCTAGTACAGTTTAAATGCCTAAGAATATGGAACACCAATGTCTGAGGAAAGAAAAGATATATGTTCCAATTCAAGAAGAATGAAAAAAATTGTCATTGCTCTAAATTTATGTGCTATTTAGTCCCTTAATCTATTGCAAAATGGCAACATATTACTGAGGGCAATCTTCCTTTCTCATTACATCAACTGAAACACCGATCACTCCCAGAAGCATCTTCATAGACACACTCAAAAGTAATGTTTCCCCAGTTATCCAGATATCCTTTAGTCCAAGAAGTAGACACATAAAATGAACCATCACAAATACTAATTTCAGGATCATTCAAAGTCTGATATATTGACTTGAGACCTGCCAGTCAGACTTTAAAATAGGATTGCATATGTAAGAGATTTATTGAGGGATATAATTGTGGGGAGAAAAGATAGGAACAAGAGCATATGTGCTGATCCCTTCTGTAACAATGCAGTTCTGATGCTGGTAAAAAGTAAGAAACAAAAAGTAAGCACTGCTTAGCAAGATTTTCAAACACAAAATGCAGCTATGAGGTAGTATCAATTAGATCAATGGGACATTGTTCACAGAAAATTCCCTTGGTGGGCTGAAAAGGCCAGCCTTTAAAATGCCTTCCGTGCCCAGTAACTACTGGTACAGCCCTGTCGAAACCACTACAATAAGGGCCTCAGAGCAAATCAAAGGGCCAGCAATTGTATACTCTGTGAAATGCATTTCATGTATCAATTGTGACCACCCTGTTGTCTGTTTGGTCACTCACATATACTTCTCTTTACATGTTTGGACAATATCTTTTCATTCATGAAATATCATCCCTTAGTTTGAGCTTAGCATTGTTTGATATTAAAACAGTGGCTCTACCTTTCTTTAGGTCAGTGTTATGTTATAACCTTTATAATTCTCTGACTTTTTACTGTTGATCTAGTTCATTATATTTGAATCTGGTTCTTATGCATCTAACATAGAAATCTCCTCTACCTCACATTACACTTAATGTAATCATTGATTTGTTTGATTAAAATCTACCGTCTTATTATGTGTTAGCTATTCATTTTCTCTATTCTTTGCTACTTTTTCCCCACTTTTCCTGCTCTTAGATTACTCGTGAATTTATTGTGACTCAATTTTCTTTGCATTGTTGGTTTATAACTTATGCTGTAATACATTTCTATGTGTATTTTATTTATTAATCTAGTCTAATTTTATAATTTTAGTCATATTCATATCACTAATTATATTTTATTAAATACTTAGATATATAATTTACTTATTTTTGTACCTCTTTTAACTTTGAATTGCTTGCTCTTGTGTTTGCATTTTACCAACCACATCTAAGGTTCAGATAATATTATATTCTCTGGTTAGAGTTTAGGAACTTTAAAATGATGCCCCCTCAATTTCTCATCTTTGTCTTTTGTCTTATCTTCCCTTATATTTTGCTTTCACATAGGGTAGGAGTTTAGGAATTTTGCTATCTTGTTTCATAAAAAGTCGATTTTATGTTAAAACAATTAAAATAAAAATGTCTTTTATATTTTTCTTCATTTAACCATTTCTAGAGCACTCTATTACCTTATTAAGATTCAAATTTCTCTCTGGTATCACACTACTTCTGCCTAAATAATTTCTTTTAACATCTCCTGTGGTGCAAGTTATTAATTTTCTTGGCACTTGTTAGATTAAAAAGACTCTGTCCTTTATTTTTGCTCTGTATGGAATTATGTGGTGGAAAGTTTTCTTTTATTATAGCATTTTAAGGATGTAATTCTATTAATTTCTGACTTGCGTAATCCCTTACAGAAGCCTACTTTAATAACGTTATCCTGATGTGTACAATATATCACTTTTCCTTTACTCACCTTTAACATTTTCTCTTTTTCTTTGGTTTTTAACAGTTTGAGTGTAAAGTGTACAGGGATCTGTGTGTGTGTGTGTGTGTGCATATGCACATGTGTGTGTGCACATGTGGCTATGTTTTCATGTTTGTGGTTCTTTCAGCTTCTTTGATGTTTTGACATATCTCATTATTTTCTAATTTTTTTATTAATTTTGAACATTTCTGGGGTCACAACTGCACAAGTTTAAGCTCTTTGCAATTGTAGTAGAAGACTCATATTCTGTGCTCGATACTCAATTTTTTATTGTCTCATTATGTCAGAGTTGGGTAATATTCATTAATCCACCCTCAAGTTTGCTAATTCTTCAGTCTAATAATGAGCTTATCAGAAATCACATTTGTGTTACCTTGTTTTTGTTTTTAGTTCTGCCATTGCCATTTGACTTGTAGCTTTTCTCTGTTGAGAGTCCATATCTGATCATGCATTTTCTTCTCTACATTTTTCTTTAAAGGGCTTTAAATCTTTATACCTTGCTATTTAAAGATTTTAAATTTCCTATTTGAAAGTTTGAAAGTCTCAGTCACATTTGAGTCTAGTTCTGTTAACTTATATCTTCAAGGTAAATTATTCTTCCTTGTTTATACATCTCATGGTGTTTTATTAAAGACTACATATTATTTGCTGGATAGAAGAAACTGAGGTAAATATGATTAATGAATGCAAGTTGACAAGTTTCTTTTCTTTCTAGGCCAGGATTGTTGGAGGTGCCATAATCTCTTTCCCTGTCACAGAAACATAATACCTGACACTCGCACCTTATAGGAAGAGAGATTTATTTTGGCTCACATTTTCAGGAATCTCAGTCCTTTCATGGTCAGATGGCTCCAGTCAAAAGTGGCATGAAGGAGCAGGGGCAGAGGAAAGCTCCTCATATCATGCAGCACAGGAAGCAGAGTGAAAAGGGAAAAAGGGGGAAAAAGGTATATACATTCAGTGCATGTCCCTAGCAACCTGCATCTCAGGACTAGGCCGCGCCTGCTAACATGTCAACTATAGTTCCCGCATGGTCCGGTCCTTGTCCAAACCACACCTGTGAGCACGAGGCCTTTTGGAGATATTCTTGATCCATACAATAGCAGAGGTTAAGTCAGTCTTATCAGGAGTTGAGGATAATTTGGGTTTTATTTTTGCCATTATTATCCTCAGCATGTCATTAGTTGTAAGATTATGTATATTTACTTATTCTTAGGCTGGATTCTCAGAAGCTTCTTCTCTGTGTTGCTACTGGTCCTTAGCTTTTGATCTTCCCTCTATACCTGCAATTCAGACAAGGTCTATTACCAGGTTGTCAAGGAAACAGTGTGTTTGCTTGGCTACGGAGTGGTTTATTGGTCTCAAAAATAATTTGCTGTATATCGCAATGGTCATCATTGCTCACAGATTGGATAATAATGGGCAGATGTATCTAGGTTGGCCTTGGCAAATGAGAGTTCATGTGTAGCTTCTACCTCTTACTTAATGTATCTACGATAATGTTCCCAAGTGGTCACCAGTAAAAAGTAGGGTAATATCAAATTGTTGAGTTATAAATATCTATTCAATTGTTCAGTGCCCTTTTCATAGTGGACAATCTTTGGTAGACAGTGATGAATTATTTTTAAGAGTCCTACTTTGTGCTCTGCCCCTTTTATAAATTGGGGTTGACATGCCCCAATTACAGACCTCCTTGACTTCAATCTTCTAGTCCTTGACATCCAGACTGTAACTAGACATCCAGACAATAGGACTACTTCCCAGAAATTTATTTGTATCATCTTGTAGATCACTTCTCTTTACAGACAACGTGATTGCCAGTGCATTACTTCAAGGTCTACACATTAGGAAGGTTTCCTCTCTTTTCTCAAGGCTGTATGAGCTTGTACCCATAAAATGAGCTGATTTTTCTGGAAAATAAGTTTGAACTGTTTTCCTTCTTTGTAGTTAATCATAGTGTGGTGATTTTTCAAGGTGACAAGATGACAGGGGCACTATACTCATCTGTAGATCAGTCCATGGATGGGTGCCTAGCTGAATTCGTTGGCAGGAGCTGAGACCTGGGTGGCACAAGCATGTCATGAAAGGATATGTCTTCGGAGGAACACTGCCCTCCTCTTTCTTTTTTTCTCTGTATCCCGGGTGGCATGGACTGAGCAGCTTCCCTCCCCTATGTCCTTCCAACATATTGTACCTACCTTGGAGCCAACCAACCATACATGGAATGGATCGACTGAAACTGTGAGCCAAAATAAATCACTTATTTAAGTTGTAGGTTTTGATATATTTGTCCCAAAGACAGGAAATTACCAATACAGGTTTGAAGACTTAGTGGGATCACTGTAATCCACAAATTATTCAGTACTTTGTTTATTATCCACCTTATATGTCCTCACTTTAGAAGGTTGGGTCCTGAGTTACCAATTCCTAGTCAGACTCTGAACAATAATCCACAAAATGTCTATGTATCCTCTATTCCTTTGTATAAAGTCATCTAAGTGAGTTCTTGTCAGTTTATTATTTCTACATTCTCACTTTTTCTTTCCAGGGTGTTGCTATTAAGTAGAAGTGGGTTATTCACCTTTTATTTTGGCCCTAGTTGTATGAGGCTCTACTAACAATCCATAAAGCTTTCTGGGAGCAATCTCTTGTGGGTGATTCTCTGAACTTCCTGGTCATTATGACAATTATATCCTCTAAGCTTGGTGGTTAAATGCCACCACATGGTTTCTGCTTCATGGGGACCACACTGTCCTTTCGAATATAAAAAGTTAACTGGTATAGCAATCTATAGAATACCAAGCCTACAGAAGACAGTTGACATTTAAGTTAGTGATATTGATATCCTTTGACAAACATTTCATCTACACCCTATTGAAATGTAATCCTCAAAAGCATGTTTTGGCGTTGCATATTATATTTACTCAAGCTCCCTTCCCTAAGCTTTTCTATTTTGTTCTTCTCTCATCTCCAGAAAACTCAAAAATTTCCACCTCATTGTGTCTGCCCTATTATTTTCTGTTAGTCTTTCAAGAACTCATATAGTGGCAACTTTGCTCCTTTTACTGAGGTCTAAGCAAGAATGGTAAATTAAGTGCTGTGAAAAAAAGATGCCTCCTATGTCATGAATTCTTATTTATCTAGTGTTACTGTCTATCACTCTTGATTAAACACTATTGAAAATTAGTCCTTCCATACACAGTAGCATATGGCTCTAACACCAGCTATTTAGGAGGCTGAGGTAGGATACTGTCTGTGTAAACCCAGTCTAAGCAGTTTGGTAAGATCTAGTCTCAACAGGGATGGCCTGGGAATAACACAGTGGCACAGTGTTCTTATTTTCCATCTCCTGTACCACAAAACCCATTCAGTCCCAAGAGTAATTTCCTGAAACTTACCAATAAATACCAGAGTTATGGATCAAGTGTTTTCATTACCTCTAATTAATAAGCCTCCAATAAAATGGTATTAGCAAAGGAAGCCTTTAGGACACAATTAGGCTATATGAGTGTAGAACCATGTGAATGGGCTTAGTGTCTCAGAAACATGAATTTTCTCTCTCTGTTTTCTGCCATGTGAGACTGACAAAAATACAGACGACTGCCAGGTGTGGTGGCTCACGCCTGTAATCCCAGCACTTGAAAGGCAGAGACAGGAGGATTGCTGAGTTTGAGGCTTGCCTGGGCTACATAGTGAGCTCAGGGCCAGCCTGAACTACAAAGCGAGACCCTATCCCCCCCCCAAAAAAAAATACAGACGACTGCAAACCTGAAGACTTTCACCCAGAAGGAGGTCTTCTGGTTCATCTGTCTTCAGCTTTCTACCCTAATTCCATAATTTCCACCCAACACTACTTTTCATATAGGGATTGCCATCCTCTCGAGTGACTCTTGGAAATGCTGGACTCTTTCATCCAGCAAATATATTCTTCAGTGATAGATGTCACCTCGTGTCCTGTCTGGGAGATAGTTCAGCACCTAGCTGGTACATTGCACTAATGATTACCCTTATCTTGTATTTCATTTCTTTCCAACCAGACAGTAAGTCAGTTCCCAAACCCACCTTGCCATGTACTCTTTCCTACCACTCCTTGCCTGTGCAAGTGGCAATCTGTGTCCTCTAAGAACGTGTTGGATTAGGCATGCGACAGATATATTGATAAGGAGGACAGAGCAGGAATACTAGAAAAATACTTCAGCCTATGAAATACTTTCTAGTAGCAGCACACCAGTGAGAAATTACCAGTCTATTCAATGAAAACTCCAGCAAAGGTTGCTATTGAAAGGGTCCGGCATCGGGAAGCTATGACCTCTGTTGTGGTCGGTATTCAGCTGGGAGCAGGACCTAGGGAAGGCGTGGCCTTGAAGCCATACCACAGTCAGTACAAAGATACAGCAGCTGTAGACGCTCAGACTACTATGCTCTCTGCAGAAGTTTTCCTTGAAGAGAGATCTGAGCTGTGAACCTGCATGGCTGCCACCTCTGGGAAACGCTTAGCATGGTTTCTCAGGAAAGTTCCAGATGCTTCACTAATTGATCTATTTTTTCTGCTCTCCAGATGGGAAATACTTCAAAATTTTCATCATGAAGAAAGAAATCAGTCACAATGCAAAGCACAACTCGGTGCCCGTATGAGAAAGCAAAACACAACTGCATTGTAAAACCCACACGACCAGAGTTACCCCGTGCTGTGTCCCTCCTCCCCCACCTAAGAATGTAATCTTTTACCCAGCTAACTACAGGCTCTTTTTCTAAATCTTCCTTGTGAGAATTAACTCACCAAAATGTACCAACTTTCCTGGAACAGATGTAACCTTCCCAGGCTGCATGTAGCATAAAGACAATGGTAATTTGTAAAACTGTGTGTTCTACTAAGATAACCAGGCACTGTCTTTGCAGCTGTGGTCTGGAAAGATGACTATGTAACTGCCTTTGACCCCATTTCTACACCCCCATCCGTTTTCCTTTCAAAACACCTCACAGCTTCAACTCAGCAGCTTCACCTTGTTAGGAGGTGAAGTCCATGAACGTGAATGAACTTCCACCTTTTTAATATCCTCTGTGCTGATTTGTAAATATCGTATCTTTTCCCTGGTAGGACAAACTGAAGATGTAAATGAGCTCTAGAGTGTATGGTAAATACTGTGAAATAGAAAATATTCAAAGAGAAATGTGGTGTAGGGGTAAGTAACAAGGGGAAGAAAAAGTATGATGGTAATAAAAAAGGAAAACAAAACTTATGTATATAGGGGTGGAGCTTGTAGGGTAAGTAAGGGAATGGGAAAAATGAGAATTAAATTACCATATACTGGTACAGATTCTTAATATTGTGTGTGATCATGATGTCTATATATAATGTACCAATAAAGATTTTTTAAAAATCCATTATGTGTCCCACTGTGGAATTATTTCTCGCTCTGTGGCATTACAGCATCAATCACTGAAATAATGGACAAGATCAGGGGAAAAATGGTAATATAATTAATATGCTTGTGCAGATCAACCTGGATCAAAATGAGAAAAAATAAGATCCAAAATCAAGATCCAGGCCATACTATAATCAATCTTTTAGCAATACTGTTTTAAGATTACTGTATGACCTTTTTGAAGAGAAATAGACCTGAGCCCAGAGTGAATTTACCCCTGTAGCCAGTGAGTGACTACAACTGGCGATGGCAAAGAATAAAGGGCTACAAGCTGGGTGTGGTGGTGCATGCCTGTGACCCCAGAACTCAGGAAGCTCATGCAGGAAAATCACCTCGAGTTCAAGGCTATCTTGAGCTAACTAGTGAGTTCAAGGCCAGTCTGAACTACATAGAGAGCCCTTGTCAAAAAAAAAGCAACACAAAGAAAAAGAAAAGCATTTACTCATTTTTTTTTTGTAATTGTCATCTCTTACTGACTTTGCTCTATTCTAAGAATGGGGCTTCATCAATAATCTATACTCACCTAGAAGCCCCCAGAAAGGTACTGGAAAAGGAAACCAACTCAATCTCAGGGATTTCATCTAATTGCAAAGCTTTGATTCATTTATTCTGAACACTTGATAAACACCAGTCGCTTGCCACACCTTGAGTTGGGCACTGAGACTGCACATCCTCGACCTCATGGAGGTGAACAAAGTTTGTCATTGGTTGTGTGATGATCTCTCAGAATTTCTCTGCCATCTTGCTTGAAGTCAAATTGTTTTTTTTTTTTTTTTGAGATAGGGTCTCGCTTTGTAGTTCAGGCTGGCCCTGAGCTCACTATGGAGCCCAGGCAAGCCTGGAACTCAGCAATCCTCCTGCCTCTGCCTCCCGAGTGCTCGGATGACAGGCATGAGCCACCACACCCGGCACTGTGGTGTGTGGTATTGATGGCTGGTGGGTGTGAGTCACCACGCCCAGCATTGTATGTGGTTACCGGGATCAAACTCAGAACCTTGCGCTTGCGAGGCAGGTGCCAGAACCACTGAGCTAAATCTCTGGCCCTCAAATTGGCTTTTTGAATTTGTATTTGTGTATTATCTCAAGGAGATAATGTGTTTGAAAATATCTGAAAACTGGAAAGTTCTATATATATTTGAACATCTAATATTATTTACATGGTAGCTCTTTTAACTTGATGCTTATTTTATCCACACTGTGGAATATTGATGATGTAACTATCTGGGTTGTCTGAAAAATGAATAAAGTTTTTCTCATTAATGATAATTATTTTGGAAAGTTGGCTATTGTTGAAATATCAATTCCATAAGCCTTTTGAGGATGCAAAATGTAATGTATACTCCATCTTGACTAATTCAGGTAAAAGAACAACCTGGATGTTTTCCTTCATCAACTGCTTGCTTTTGAAAAAGAAAATTCAATCAAACTCCACTGAAAACTTATGCTCAATAATTACACTCATTCTTAGCTGCAAAATATTTGTTTTGAAATATGTATCCAGACAGCCACTCATGAGGGTGGCGAAGATAGTGAGGGAATGAGAGATAAGAACAAGGTTGTAGTGCTGGGCATGGTGGCTCACGCCTGTCATCCCAGCACTCCGGAGGCAGAGACAGGAGGATTGCTGAGTTTGAGGCTTGGCTGGGCTACATGGTGAGCTCAGGGCCAGCCTGAACTACAAAGCAAGACCCTGTCTCAAAAAAAAAAAAATACAAGAACAAGGTTGTAGTGAACTCCCTAGTCAGACTTGCAAATAAAGGAGATGTGCCTAGTCTAAGATTTAATGGTTTTGTAGGAAAAAGTGCTGTACTCTATAACACAAATTTCTTTGGGATAATGCTTACCAAAGTCACACTCTTTACTGACTTTGTAATTTCTTCTGTGAAGTACTTGAGGATGAAATAACAGTTTGAGGGCAAGAAATATATATAGCATGCTAATGTAGACATAGGTATTTTCATTGCTAAGAAGCACTTTCATTCATTAGCAAGCGTGCACGCGCACGCACACACACCACACACACACACACACACACACACACACACACTTTGGCAAAGTAGTCGTGAAATGTTCCCTTAGATTGTGGGTTTGTTTAGCTCTCATTGTGCCTGCTAGAGGCTCCATTTCTAATTTATACACTCCGTTATCTTAGTCACAGTATGAGGTCTTGCAGCTGAGCAAGCAACTTTGGCCAAATGACTAAGGTGTTGAGGGTGAAGGAGGACAATGGGAATTAAGCTGGCTCAGGCCTAGCTACCTCAAGGGCATCTAACATGAACTCAGTTCGTTTCCATTACTTATATAGATGTTAGTAACTTCCTGTCTATGTTCCTAAATGGGATAGGGAGATTTTGGCTGCCTGTGAACTTGTCATAGCAACAAAGAACAATTTCATTCATCTTGCCCAGGAATAGCTTCTGGTGTGTAAGCGTACAGAGTGAGAGAAGCTTGTTCAAGTGAATATTGGTTTGGGAGCTTTGGAGACTGTGAAAGGGGCACAGCTGTGACTCTTCAGTGGCTAGGTGAATAAAGGCAGCCGTCTCAGAGGGGGAGAAGAGCCAGCTGGAATGAAAGCAAGAGCAGTAGCGAGAGGAAAGATAAAGCTTTAAGACCCTGGGAACCAATACACACAAGCTTCCCTCTAACTCTCTGCTGTTAAGTAGATTTCCATTGGAGGCCATCCAGAAAAGATTCCAGCCTATTATATAGCCCTCACACTAGTGGCAGGAGGGAGGGAATTAGGAGACCGCAAAAATGCCAGACATGGAGTCAAAACAGAAGTAAAATTTTGACCCTCTTAAGCAGCTTTGACCCTTTAATTTCCTCTCTTAGCCTCATATATATCTGTAGCATACAATAATTAAGGGTATGAAATTCAAAGCCAGATTATATGGCTTTAAATTCCAGGTCTCACACTTGCCAATTGTATATTCTGTCAGGAATTCATTATCATTGTCCAGAAAATATGAATAATAATAGCATCTCAATTTGTACTTCTGGAGTTGTTAGGAGGATTAAGTCCCTGGTAAGTAATCGGTGAGCCAGGAGTTTTAGTAAATTCTGTAATATTTTGAGGATTTTCTCCAATCTTCTATTCTCCCACTGTAAGAAGTTTGGGGAAGATAAAAACCATGTGGTTCTGAAAGGGCTGAGAGAGGGAGAGAAAGGAGTAAAGAGAGGCAGCAGGGAGAAGTTAGGAGAGAGACAGAGACATAGAGAGAGACAGAGACAGAGACAGAGAGATGGAAAGAGGGGGTGAGGTAGAGAGAGACAGAGACAGAAAGAGACAGAAGCAGGGAGACAGGGAGCGAGAGAGAGAGAGACAGAGAGAGACAGAGACAGAGAGAGAGAGGGAGAGACAGAGACAGAGGGAGAGAAAGAGACAGAGAGAGAGAGAGAGAGAGAGAAGGAGAGAGAGAGAGACAGTGACAGAGAGAGAGGCAGCAGCCAGGATGCAATTTCTGCAAGATTATCCATTGAAGATATTTTGCAAGATATTTTGGAATGAAGAGATATATCTTACATTCTATGTAATTAAAGACAAAATACTTTAATTTAAGGAAGCACAAACATGAAAATTAGGCTCTTCAGAGAATATCAAGTCATGATACAAATATCAAGTCATGATAGATGCAATTATTTAAATATACATGAAGAATATGAATAATAGTGAACTTAAAATTATTCCCAGACACAAAGATTCTACCAAGATTTTTGCATCCAAAATATATATAATATTTACTTTTATTTACACAACAGCAATTCAATTATTAACAATTTATTATTGACGTGATTTGATAGAGATTTGAGAGAAAGTATTTTGTGAACTTTGATAGTTTTTCTATCATACGAATAAGGTATTAGATCAGCTGACGACTTAGAAACCTTACGGTCGGTGGCAGCTCAGAGCCGCCGAGCTATGGAGGCGCATCCTCCACGCTCTCACAGCTCTGCGGTGCCAAAGTGCTACTCTGGACGGGCATGACTGAGAAGGTGGCGGCTCCTTCCTCTCACGCTTCGTGTGCAACATGGAAGTTTAGCCGCCACGTGGGACAGGCTGAAAGGCTGGGACTTAGTCCCTGCTCTAGCTTAATCATGAGATAATGGTGCTGTGATGAAAAAGACAGGCTGAAAAGACCAGGCTCTACCATCACAGCCAAGTTCCCTTATTCATATACTACGAATGCATTCCGGGGGCAGCGGGGCCCTTTCATTGTCCCCTTCTCTGGTGCAGGGGCACAAAGATTCCATTCAGGTGGGGATTCAGGTCACAAGATCCGAGAGACTCGCAGCTCTTCCTAAGAGTTAAGTATGGGAAAATTCCTAGCTATGGAAATAGAAAAGTAACAGTGGAGACTTTAGTAAGAGCAAAAATTGAAAATGTAGACGAGCTAGAATTTTAACAATGAATAAAAGATACAGAAACTAAGAAAAGCCCACCGGGGGGCAGGACAAGACTCAAAGACTGGAAACATCCTGTTGCAACATTAATTGCCTCAGACCATGGAGCAGTTTATGTCTCAAGGAGTTGTTAAAAACAATAGATCAATCAGCCTGCAATTAGTGTCAGCTAACAGGTGGACATTACACTAATGAAGACAAACTGGTATGTGGAGAAATCAGAGAAACAGACAGACAGCCTCACTAAAACCAGTCACCCTTTGTGGGGAAAGTTAGTATGTTTCCAAAGCACTTGTTGATGATCAGCATCAGAAGTTCTATCTTTCAGCTAAAATAAATTCTTTTCAACGAGGCTAGTCAACCCTCTAAGCAAAAGAAAGCAAACAAACAATAAAGAAGCAAATAATAATAACAAATACTGGTGTGGTGGGAAATTTAGTAACCAGACCAGAAATTAGAGAATGTATCATTTTGAATGTTCACTCTTCAAAAAAAAAAAAAAACTACAAAGCATGCAAATATTTTAACTATAGCACACAGGAAAAAAATTTGTCTTTCAGAGGAATCAATTTTTAAAGCATCTATTATAAACATGTTCAAAACACTAAAGGAAATCATAAAAGCTTTTGGTTTATAAATACTTGAAATTGTGATGAAAATACCTCATCAAATAGAAAATATTGACATAAGAATTTAACATAGCATACATAAACAAATAGAAATTCTGTAATTGAAAAATGTCTCATATTAATAGTCTAATTGAAATGAAAATTTCAATACAAAGCATCAACACTAGATCCCAGGTGACAGAAAATACTATCAGAAAACTTGAAGATAGATTGATATAAATTATGCATCCTAATTAAACAGAAATATAAATATTAATAGAACTTCAGGAAAATGTGAGTCACCATTGAACACATCAACACAGTATAGTGGGAATATCAGAAGTAAATGAGAGAAGAGTGCAGGAAAAATATAGATTAAAATGGCTAAAATCTTCATAAAGTTTGTGGAAAATGTTAATCTATACATCTAAGTATATCAGTAAATCCCAAACACAAAGAGATCTATATCTAGTCAGATCATGGTTTAAAAAAATGACAAGAATCTTGTCTTATTCCACATTTTAGTGGAAAACTGTCCTTCAATGAACATTTCACCAATGATATCCCTATCTTATAGCCTTTTGTAACCACCATTCTACTTTCTGCTTTATCAAAATATTTAGAAAAAAATTTGGTTATTAATCATGATATGTCAATTTGAGTGACTAGAAAACACCCAGGAGATTAATATAGTACATTTCTGGGTGTGTCTGCTTTGGTCATAGGGGTGTGACTTGGGTACTAGATCTGATTCCCGGTCCCTTGGTCTCTGGGATGGTTCTCCTGCTCTGCTGCTTGGCCACCATGAACTGAGCAGTTTTGCTAAACCACATCCTTCCAGCCTGGTGTCTGTCATGGACTGAATCCTCTGAAACTGTGAGCTAAATTAAATCTCCCCTTCTTCAAGTAGTGGATGTAAGGCATTGTGCACCAGCAATGGGAAATCTAAAACACAAGTACAATCAGTATTATTTTTATTTCTATGCCTCATTGAATTCATTTAATGTCTTCCAGGTTCATTCATATTGTCATAAATGTTAGGATTTGTTACTGAGCTCAATTTAGTCATTCCAAAAATGCATGCATGTTCTGAAACAACATTTTAAATAAGAAAGTTGTAAAGGCTTTTGTTAATTAAAAGTTAATTTGTAAAAAGAACAGAAAAATAAACCTTGAAATTAAGTGAAAAACAAAATTATTTATTATGTACAAAGGAAACTGAAGAAATGTAATAGTTGACTTGGACTCAGAAGAATATGGTCCAGAAGGTAGAAAGTTGACATCTACAAAGTACTGAAAAAATATCAACATGGGTCTTGTATCCATAAAAACTAACTTGCAAAAAGTGAGGGAAAAATAAACACATAAACATGTTCTCAATTTAAAAAAAAAGATATTTCACTTGTAATAAAGTCATTTATAAGCAACAGAAAGGGAAATTTATCAGTGTTAATAGCTTATGTCTAGATGTCCCTCCAAAGCCTCAGTCTATGATAGGTAGGCACTTTTCAGAGGAGGCTGAATCTAGAGTGTGATTGATTCCTGGTGCAATGCTGGGATTAAGGATGTGCTTACTAGATCAGTGCACTGATTGGTTTGGCACCACCCTAGTCCCAGTAGCCTAGATAGAATGTAAAAGGAGCAGAGAAAAGCTCTTAGGATCCCTTGCTTGTTTTGCTACATTCTGCTCACCATGAACTTGCTGTGTCCGTGATGCCCCTCTGTTGAGTGCCACCTCACCTTGAAGCCAGCTGAGTATGGATGGAAATGCCTACAAAATGTAAGTTAAAAAAACCAGTCCTTCCTTAACTTGTGGGTGTTGAGCATTTTATTTCAGTAACTAGAAAAGTAACTAAGACAAGGTGAAAGAATATAACATTAGACTACTTTAAATCTACTCTCTCTCTCTAGTGCATACACACAAGTACAAAGAACTGTTGGGGAAAATTATGTACCATAACACATCACAGTTGCAGAATTGGCTGAATTAGTAATCAATGGTATAAAAATTTCACCAGTGCCATGTGAGATATTGATATGGGAGAGACTGTACATTTGTAAAGACAGAGAGTACATGAGAACTCTTGATATTTTCAGTTCAGTTTTTCAATGAGTCCAAAACTACTCTAAAAGATAAGGTATATTTACAAAAGAATCAATTACATACACCCATTTTAGATTTATAGCTCATAAAATCATGAAGCACAGTAGATAATAGCAACACAAATGAGGTGTATGGGAAAAGCTGCATTAAAATAAGGAAATGACCCAAGATGTTAACTCAAAACTATAGGGAAAAATTACAAGAACTAGAGGTGGAAAATAAGAGCAACAATATTAGGGCCTGGGACTTAGCTCAAGTATTACCAGAAGCACCTTGGAAGTACAAGGGCCTGATTTCAATCTGGTACACTCCTCCAAAAAATCAGCAATGTAACAACACTATTCATATACATGTGCTCAGTTCTCTTTCAACATACTTAAAAGACATAAAACTAAGCCTAATAATTATGGCAGTGCCCACTGAATGTGTAATATATACAGATATAAAATTTATAACAAAAACAGAAAAAAGAATGGAATTATACAGGACTAATATTTCTATAGCTCATTTGAATTCAGTTAATATAAATCAGAAGTATATTCTGGTAAGCTAAGATGCATAGAGTAAGCACTAGAGCACGTACTAAGTAAAAAAGGGAATAATTTCAAAGATTCTAAAAGCATTAAATTTTACAACATACTTTATTCACAAGACAGCATAAGATACTGAAATGGAAACTGAAGACCAACAAAAAGTGTAAGACATCAATCTAGCTATATCAACAGTAAAATTAAATATAAATGGATTAAACAATCTTAGAAGCTACTGAACTATTTTTAAACATTCAATGTAGTCTTTACTACACACATATTAAATTTAAAGACTGAAATATTAGAAATAGATTGAAAGTAAAAGGATGGAAGTAAATTCATTATGAAAGTACCAGCTACAAGACAGTTGCAGTGTCTGTATTGATATACAAAATGGACTTTAAAACAAAAGTATAAAAACCAATTTGTAGAGATGAGGAGGAACATTAAAGAAATAAGATGGTTATGGGGAACTGGAGGTGGAGGAAAGCAAAGAAGGGAAAGAAAAATTTGATGGTAAAAAAATGGAAACAAAGTTTATGCTTAGGGCAGTGGGGCCTAAGACAGGGGAATGGGGAAAAATAAGAATCAAGATACATCACATACAGCTACAAATTATCATTGATGAATGTGATGATAATGTATACTTAAAATGTCCCAATAAAATCAATAAAAGAGAAAAATAAAGTTAAGGGTAGTATATTGTGTTTGTCTTGGATAATGTTGTTATTGCTGATTTACTTGATTTGCATATTTTTTCCATCAATAGTTTTAATTCTCTGTATACCAGTAGCCAGATTAACTTTCTGACTAACAATACTGTGGAGAAAAAAAGAAAAGAAAGAAAGAAAGAAAGAAAGAAAGAAAGAAAGAAAGAAAGAAAGAAAGAAAGAAAGAAAGGAAAGAAAGAAAGAAAGAAAGAAAGAAAGAAAGAAAGAAAGAAAGAAAGAAAGAAAGAAAGAAAGAAAGAAAGAAAGAAAGAAAGAGAAAGAATGGAAGAAGGAAAGACATATAATTACCAGGCCCAGGGATTTAGCTCAGTAACACTGCACTTGCCTCACAAGCACTGGACTCTGAGTTCAATCCCCCATACTATGAGAAAGAGACAGAGAGAGTGCACAAGAGAGTGAGAAACCATACAATATATGGATATAAAAATAAGTGCCCCCAAATAAATGGGGCTAAAATGAGGGAGCTGATAGGGGAATAGACAATTCAGCACTAATATTTGAAGACTCCAATGTACTATTTTAATTATGGGTAGAATAATTAGAAGGTCAAAGAATAAAGAAGACTTGAGCAGCATAAATCCAGTAGACTTAACGGACATTTATAAAAGTAGTCCAACGTACAATAATAGAATACTCTGAAATATACACAGAACGGTCTTCAATTTACCCCATGTCTTTATGTATGTAGGAAGTCTTAATAACTTGAAATATATTGAAATCATATCATTTTCTACAATTGAGAGGGAATTAAATTAGAAATCAATAAATGAAAGACATGAGAAATTTAGAAATATGTGAAAAGTAAAACACAATTTTTAATTCTAAATAATCAATAGATCAACATAGAAATCAGTGACAAATTAGAAAAAAATACTTTGAGATGAATGTAAATGAAAATACAATAAACCAAAAAACAGATAATCTTATTTGCAGCAACATGGTTGGAAGTGGAGATCATTATTCAAGACAAGCAAGTCACTACACAAAGACAAGTACCACATGACATCACTTATCTATGGAATCTAAAAACAGTTGATCTCACAGAAGTCACAGAAGTTGAAAGAGAAATCGTGATTCCCAGAGAATCCAAAAAGTAGAGGCAGATGAAGGGTTGGAGAAAGGTTGATCAGTAGGCCTTAAATTATAGTAAAATAGGAGGCAAAAATTGTGGAGTGGTTTTGTACATTAGTTACCAGTAGATAATGATGATGTACTGTGCATTTCAAAAAGTCATAAGAAAAAATGTATAAAATAAAAAGCAAAGAGAAAAAGCAATAAAAAAAGTTTTGAAAGTTTTTACCACAACAAAATGTTTGAGAAAGTAGATATATTTGCCCTAATTTAATCATTATTCAATGTATACATTTGTTGACACTCTACATGGTGTTCATTAGTCTGTAAAATTTTTATATTTTTATGTATGAGTTAAGTAGTATTAATTTAAATATAATAGAATTCATCAAATTTAATGTGATGTATTTAAAGTAGTGTTTAAAGGGAAATTCATGCCTGTAAATGCCTATCTTAAACAAAAGAAAAATGAGCATTCTAAATTTCCATATTAGAGAACTAAAAAAAGACCATGCAAATGAAGGAAATAATAAACATTTAAGTGGAGACAGATGAAACAGAAAGCATAAAGATAATAAAGAAAATATGTGAGACTAAAAGTTTGATTCTTTGAAAAGATAAAAAACAATTCACAAAACTTGGTCTAGATTGCTTAAAGAAAGGAAGAAGACTCAAAATATTACAATCAGAAATAAGAGAGAAAGCACCGCTAACAAACTTAAATAAAAAGAATTATAAGGAAAATAAAATGAGACACCATTTGCCTACATTTAGGTAGTTGAGATATTTTAGATGGAATTGGCATGTTCCTGGAACAACAAAAATATAAATACTTGTATGAGAAGAAGCAAAATGTGAATATAGCCAAATAAGATGTGAGTGACTGAGACATTATTCATTGTTTCAAACCAGATGTTTTGACTAGTAATTTCTACCAAATATTTAAAGAGTAATACTAATTCGTCAAACAATGTCCAAAAAAGCAGGGATGGATGACTTCCCATTTCATTTTTTTTGTAGCCAATCACTTGTTACCAAACCAGATAAAAATAGCATAAAGAAAACATGACCCCATCTCTTACAAATATAGATATAAAAATCTTCAAAAAACTACTAGCATAACAAGTCCTCCAACTTTGATAGGAGATTATGTAGTATACCCAAGAAGTATTTATGTGAGGAAAATACAGTACATTTAACATCTGAAATCCACTAATGTCACTTAGTTAATATCATAGATGGAACAAAAGTCAAAACAACACAATTATCTGCACAGATTTATGAAAGCTACTTGACAAAAATCCAGCAATGTTCTGGGGTGAAAAACTTAGAAATTCAAGGGAGCTTCTTCTTCATACTAAGACCAGGTACAAAAACTCACAGCTAAAGTCATACCCATTATGTAAGTGAGTGAAGATAGTTTCCATGTATTGGGCCTCTTTGTTGTTTACATTATACCAAACTAAGAACATCAGCTCAAACCTCTCTGGCACCAAACTCAAATTTTGACATATCCAATTGCTTTAAATATAGCCTTTGAAAGCCTAGTTTTAGCCATTTAGAGCCTCCCAGCTTTGCATATCCTGCAAAATTACACCTAATATCTGCTAACCAAAGATAAAACAAACCTTGTGTCTACAGAAGACTACAAAATGTTGCTGCCCTTTGGAGCTCTCCAACCCAGACATTTCCTGTGATCTCGCTGATCGATAATACTTAAGACAACTCCCCTCAGTAGTTCCCCTCTCCCCATGAAATCCCTTACCTTCTCCTTCTGGACGGTGACCTTAGATATCATTCTCCAAAAAAGGTCTTTCATGCGATCTGTAAAAGTACTTCCCAATAAATTTTATTTTGCAGTACTCCCATCTCAGAGTCATGCCTTTACCTTGGTCAGTATGGAAATCCTTAACTCACCACACCCTGGCTGATGAGCACTGGATGTTTTCCTCCATGATTCAGCCCAAGAAAACGACAGCTTCTCTTGTCACTTATATCCATGTTCTTAGGCTACTACAATCAAACCCCACACAGAGAATGGGCAGCTTAAATAACATCAATTTGTGTTCTCACGGTTCTGGCAGCTAAAATTGAGATAAAGGTGTTGTTCAGGATAATTTCTTTTGAGGATCATAAAGAGATGATCTGTTCTAGCTCTTTATCTTTGGTTTTTAGATGGTCATTTTCCATTTCTATGTTCACATTTTTTTCACTCTATGTCCGGGCCCAAATTTTCTCATCTTCTATGGATATCAGTCCTACTAGATTGAGGCCCATACTAATAATTTCAATTTTATTTCATTATCTATGGAAAGGGTCTGTGTCCAAATATGGTCTCATCCCAAACTTCTGTGATTCAATATTTCAACATATGAATTTAGAGTGGGGAATATATGACAACATTTTTATTCAACATGTCCTGAAAACTTTAGCCAAGCCAACAAAACAAGCAAAGGAAATTAAAAAAAAAATTGAAAGAGTAAATACATCTAGACTGGAAATTAACATGATTTTATATATAGAAAATCCCAAGAAATGTATCACGCAATAATGAGAACAAGTTCAGTAAGACTGCAGAATACAAAATTTATATACAAAAATCAACTCATTTCTACATGGTAGCAAATAGCAATGAAAGTAAATTTGCATATCATCAAAAAATATATAGGAATAAATTTATTAAGTACATACAAAGTTTGTACCTTGAAAGCTACAAAGGCCTGTCAAAAAATTTTAAAAGATCCAAAGTGCATCCATGGCCCAAATTTAATCTCCACCAGAATCTACATTTTTTTTTAAAAATTGACAGTCTTTCCCTAAAATTCAAAATAGAAACACAACAGTTTTGAAAATATGAGAAAAATGCAGAATGTCAACACTTCCCAGTCAAAACTTATTATAAAGCAATCAAGCAAGATAGTACTGGCCTAAGAATACACATTTTTATCAATGGATTTAACTTGAGATTCTACAAGCATACACTTATCTTTTGTCATGAGATGGAGAAAGAACAGGGTTTTCTGAAAAAGGTGTTAAAACTTAACTGAATACTCACAAGCAAATAAATGAAGCTGTACTACTACTTCACACTGTACACAAAGACAAATGCAAATTGAATCATAAACATCACCACCATTACCCACAATCTCTTGCTTCAAATACACTTCAGCACTTTATGAAGCAGTTCTAGAAGTCTGTACATCTTCTGATGTGCTGTCATGTCTGTCTCAATCTCCAAAATCAATTCAAAATGCTCACCTTGACAGGAAGAGCCAGAAGGCACACAGTGCCAGATCCAGTGAATTAGGTGGATGAGGACGCGTCAAATATTTTTACAAGCCCAACCTTTCCTTTGGTTAGCACTTGGCACAGCATTCAGTCCACTTTTTATTACACCTTGTATAGGCACCAGAGGGGACCTACAGAACTACTTCAGAAAGTGGTAAGAATGATCAGATAGGTGTGAAGTAATAAGAGTATTTTAATGGGCATTAATGCCAATATGTCCTTTACTGTAATACTTCTAAAAATGTAAACATTCGCCATATATTTAGATCACCAATTGTCTACTAGTACTAAAATTATAAAGACCCTTGGAAGGAAATATAAGTGTATATCTGCATGACTTTGGATTATGTGTGTTTCCTGAAGGTCATATCAAAATAACAAGCAGGAACAGAACTTGATAAATTATGTTTCATCAAGATTAAAATCTTTTAGGGCCAGAGATTTACCTCAGTGTTTCCAGCGCCTGCCTCACGAGAGCAAGGCCCTCAGTTTGATCCGGGTAACCACATACAGTGCTGGGTGTGGTGACTCACACCCACCAACCATCAATACCACATACCACAGTGCAGGGCGTGGTGGTCACGCCTGGAATCCCAGCACTCGGGAGGCAGAGGCAGGAGGATTGCTGAGTTCAAGGCTTGCCTGGGCTCCATAGTGAGCTCAGGGCCAGCCTGGACTACAAAGCAAGACCCTGTCTCAAAAAAATAAAAAAAATTAAAAAAGATTAAAATCTTTTATGTTCCAGAAGACACTGTCAATAAAGTGAAAACAAAGACCCAAAACATTTGAAAATAATGTGTATCTAAAACGTGCCTTGGATAAAGATCTGGCATATTAATTCAGGTCACATTAAAATATATAACTGCAATAAACATATGCAAATATCCTCAACTTTATTAACCTTTAAGAAAATACAAATCAGAACATAATGAGATGCTACTTTTCCTCTGGGGTTCATGTGCTCAAACGTACATAGCCAGAACAACTGTTGCTGTGGATGTACAGAAATTAGAATGTTCTTATTTGCTCCTTGGGATCTACAATGATACAGCCACTTTGGAAACAATCTGAACGTTTTCCAAATGTTCAGTATAGCATTACCATATTACCCAATAATTATAGACTTACCTTTGTACTAAAAGGAAATGAAAACACACCCACACAAAAACTTATCTATGAATGTCACAGGCATTATGTATTATATCCAAAAAGCATAAACAACTCAAATGTCTATCAATTAATGAATGGATCAACAGAGCATTGTATGTCTACACTATGAAATATCTTTTGGCCATAAAAATCAATGAAGGACCAATTTATACTCGAATGTGGCTGAACCTCAAATGATCATGCAGACAGGTTATAACACAAATGTAGTTTCTCTCCAATAAAATTTATAAACTACCCATATTCATAGAAATGAAGTTTTATAAATTATTTGGGGGCTGGGGTAAGAGAATATGAGAAGTGATACCTAACGGATATGGAGATTAACTGGGACTAATGAACATACTCAGTAACTAGATTGTTTTGATGGTTGTGTATCTGTAGATATATAGTAAAAATCCCAGAATATATACTTTTAAATAGTTGCATTTTATAGTTCATGAGCTATTTCTGAAATATAGATTTTTTAAATTTTCAACTGACTGCTATGTATACAGTATCGGTGCTGAATTAGAAAGCAACAAATATACTCACTATAGAAACAAAGTAGACTAAGCCAATGTAAAAGTCTAAACTTCCATCTCCCATGGAAAAATTAGAAGCACTGGTTTTGGATTTTTGTCTAGGAAATTAAAAAAAAAAACTAGAGTAGCTTATATGCCCTTTATAAAACCTGTTCTCTCTGTTTTGCCAGTCTCTGGGTTATCATTAAGTCACTGATTTATTTGATATGTTAGATCCTTTATCCAGGGAATAGTCAAATGTTGTGGAACATGTTAAAATTTCCACATTACAGAAGCAGACTAAAGATGGGTCAATGCTATTAAGATCTGTTGTTAATATGGGGTTTCCAAATGCTGTCCAGCACATTGTAAGAGCTGGAAAAATTTTTATAGAGTTTGTATTTGTCTAGGTCCTTCTTGTATCTGTCTTTCCAACTGTATCACAGTTAACCTAACTTCTTCCAATTATGGAAAAGACAATCACTTCCAATTATGCCAAATACATGTATGAAAATAAGGGCTACTAACAACTCTAGTGATAGTTTTAAAGTGTTGAAAATCACAGTAAATATCAATGTACTTGATTTAAGTATTTTATTAACTAACAAGAAACAACTATCCACCTGGAAAAATGTATTCACCTATGTAAAGTTAGCAGTGCTAAAATATTTGGGGAGAGGTCATTAAAGAAAATGATACTAGCATTCACCTTGTGATAATAATCCATCTCATCTGCATTAAGTACCAAAGTTATTTATTTAGACAGAACAGCATTACACACTTCAGTAGAATAGGAATTATAATGATTTACATTATATAATGTGCAGATTTTTTAAAAGCCAATAAAATTATTTTAATAATTAATTACAGAACAAGAACTAACTGCCCCTCACAGAATGTTATGTGGTAGGAGTACTAGGTGGGAATGCAATGAATACTGAGTTACTGTCAAACGTTAACTCAGTTTCCTGTGCTAACACATACACATTAAAAAAAAACAATAAAAGAAAACAAGTAAAAACTTTTCTGTGCAACTATTAATACTGACTTAAAATTGTTTTGTGTAACAGTGCCATCTGTGTTGACTAAAAAGTCAAATTCAACATCTGTATCTTTTATCATCCCAATAATATAGTAATTTTTAAATATACTACTATTTCACAATTTAAATTTCTTTCAGGCATATTGTTAAACATATATCCCTACATATAACAAAATTAGTAGGATGAAAATTTGACAACACTATCTTCTTGAAATATCACCCGCAATGAACTTGGACAAAAGACATAAAATAATTACTTGAAAAATGCATTGTTTCTTTGGAAGTTCTAATGGAAATAAATTTCTAGAAGCAAAAAATCACTGATTTGTATTATTCTTACAGTTACCTTGATTGACATTCAACCATGATGAACTAGTCAATATATTTATTTTCTGTCATGGCCACAAGTCACAGTTCTGTAGAACAAGACTATATGAAAGTGAATGTTCCTACGAATCACTGTAGACATCAAATACCAATGAGTTTATGGAGTGGAAAATATGAAATAGTGAAGACAAGTGCCAGAAAAAGAATATAACATACCAAAACCAATAACAAGTGACATTTACTAAATACACTTCACAAATCACTTCTAAATGACTGTAAAACCTAGCAGGAAAGAACTAATTCCTATGATGTAATTCATGAGTGAAAAATGACAATATATAGCTTATGTTATTCAAAATAAGCAGGTGAAAATTGTGGTATAAAAGATGATTGGTTGCTGTCTCACACAAAGAATACCTAGTGCATAGAGAGAACCCGTGGGTCAAAACAAAGTCAGAGAAAATAAAGAAGTATCACTGTGATACAGATTAAATTGTCAATTCTGAAGACAAGAAGAAAAAATGAATAATGGAACCTAGTGCAGATTGTGAAATTGACAACAAAAATAATAAACTAGTGATAGAAGTGTGAGATTTATTTATCTATATATGAGGGAGAGTTTCATTCTTCTAAAGCATAGGACTTGTTAAGATTTTTTTATGATTCATCCTTGAAAAAGATAAAAGGACTTTTATTGAAGTGGGGATTCATTTGTTTTGTGATAATTTAATTGAAATTTGTATGTAAATTAATATAAATAAGTCTGGACAAGTGTTTTACTCAAGTGACTAAAACAATAGTGAAGTAGAAGAGTACTCAGGCATGGTACCAGAAAGAGTTCAACTCTTTTTCTTATTATTCTCTTCCCCTGCAAGCTGGAAATGGGATAGCTACAGCACTTCCCAACTTCACGGATGCACACTGTAATATATAAAGCAAGAGATCTTATCACTGATACTCGTTTTCTTATAAGAAGAAAAATATTCAGCCAAACATGGTGGAACACCCGGTACCTTGTGAGGCTCAAGCAGGAGAATTTGAAGTTCGAGTCCATCCTGAGCAACTTAGTGAAGTCCTCTTACATACACACATACACACATATACACATAAAAATTAAGTAAATGAAGCTCAGTTGTAGTGCAATTGCCTAACATGCAAAAGACCCTTGGTTAAATCTCCAGTACTGCCAACAAAACAACAACAAGTGACTTTGCTGACCCAACTCTTTTGCAACACCCTTTCAGAAACAATTTAAGCCTTTTTTTCTTTATCTTTTAGATCAAAGTTTGGTCATATATTTTTTTCTGTGACCAAGGTATTCTATGTGCTTCTTGAGATACACTCGCTTTCTATATTCATTACTGGGCAAGAAACGGGATAACTTTAGACTGGTTATTTATACTTTCAGAGCTCAGGGTGAGGTTATCTTTAATTGAGGGACAGGAATTGCAATCCATAAAAAATGTGGATTTCTAAACGTAACAGAGAGTATTATGAAAAGTCTAATAAAGACTTGAACTTCATTTTTTCTGTTTTCTGATTAGCTACAAGCTCCACCCCTTTCTTTTTTCCAGGTACAATAGCTGAGCAAGTGAACAAGAAACTCTGGGTACTGTTTCCTTTGGCACTGGTAAGAGGTTCAGTTATTTCAAGCTCAACTCATTCACTGAAACCTTCAAGTTGTCCCTGCCCCTTACACATGGTAAATGTCAAAGACTCTTTGCTCTCTCAGGGAACTTTCTAATCGGCTTGAGACATCCTAGACAATTTCAATACATCATTTTAAGAAGTCTTTTTGTATCTTTTTGCTGCCCACTGGCATTATCAGTCTCAACATCAGAAAAACATTGGGCAGAGTTCAAGCCCTCTAAGGGCAGGGCAGTTACAAAAAATTTCAGTGGAGGTGGGCAGCACAATTCCCAGTATCTGCTCAATTGCCACATAAAGAAAAGAATCACAGCTCTTTGTTATGATCCAAAATGACAATTATTTGAATTAAATCGGAGATACCATCATTCTGAGGGTTGGCAATAGTGACGAAAAGGAGGACTGGTAATGTCAACAGCTATCACAGATGTTTGTGATTTCAAAATGTTAGAGAAAAAAAAGAAAAGCCAAAAATGCCACTGTAAATAGTTGATCAAAATAATCCTGATAAAAACACAATGTGAACATTAGTTCTAGCTATCTGAAAGGCAAGTGCAACTTTGATTTGTTTGATAGAAGTTCGAAATACATACAGCTTCAATGATCATCTGGGGAGTTAGGAGCTCTGTTGTACAACAGATGAGAATGAAAAGTCATACAATATTATTTTGAAGGTGCAATTTGGCAAATCCATTAAGCTTTTAACTGTATTTGTCTAAAACCTAACAAGAAAATATTTTAGTTAAAAATGTAAATGCCAAAGTTCTGGCGACTTGAGCAAGGCAGCAATGTAGGAGATCCCAGGCTTTGGTGTTCACAAATGTAAAAATAAAATAACGAGAGCTATCCGTGATCAAAGGAAGGTGTCTAAGGAGACACCTTAGAGGTCCAGTTAGGAAACTGCAGTAATAACAATACTACACAAAGAATAATGGCCCAGAAAAGAGAGGAATAATTGTTTCATTCTGCCAGAAATATCCAAACCCCCAAGCAGGCTTGCTCAATGAAAGACTGACTTTCGATCCATTCCACCCAGACGTATGGAGACATTGGCATAGCAGAGCTATCTGGACATGGTTAAAAACAAGGTCAATAAAGATATAAATTTTAAAAAAGAAAAAGAAAAAGAGCAAGGCTAAAGAGCAGAGGCTGTTGGTATCATCCACACAACAAGCATTACTTCAGTTCACAGCAGCCTGCTCCATGAAACGCCCTAGCGGACTGTTCTACTGAGGTCTAAATAAGCACTTCCAGCCACTGCTGGTCCTTCCTATAGCTTTCATTAATCAAACCTCCATAGAATTCATTCTTGTGTACCCAAGCTGCATGAGACCCTGACTTTCTCCTATAGTGTGGTCACCAAAGATCCAGGAGCAGCATGCCTCACTGTGTTTTAAACCAGTGGTGGTGAAGCTATGGTACATGTGCCACTGCGGGCATATGAAGCCCTCTCCGCCAGCATATGAGCCAAGTTACTCCAGCAGCTGAGCATCAGATAACAGCTTTTTCTCTAAACTAAAACCTCAGTATTTAGGTTTAATTGCAGTATTGGTACTATGCAATAATTAAGTGGATTTGGGGTTGCAATTTGGTCAATCAGTCTCTAAAAGTCTCACCATCACTGTCTTAGATTCTGGAATCATAGCTGCTCTATGTAGACTTGAACTCTGGACCCTAACTCTATGACCTTTATGTAGATATCTGTATCTTACACACCAGATCCCCTGTCATTCCAGACTCTAATTCTACAGCTCATATGTATATGTCCACACACCAGATTCTAGCTCTGTAGATGCTTCATGAGTGACAATATAAAGCACATTACCACCAGTACTACCACAACTGCAATTGCCCTCATATGCGGGATCTAGAGTCACAAAACATCTTTAGGTTATAACTTCCCCTTATGGGGTCAGAGGGAGAACAGAATGATTATTAATGCCCTCATCACTGGGAACACCAGAAGCACTTGCTACCACCTCCATGAACACCCATAGTCTTAGCTATAGTGTATAACCTTTGCCAATGCTGGGTCAAGAGCAGAGCTTCAAGAACACTATACCACTGTAACCTCTCTAGAGCTGAAATCATGGCTTTTCCTCAGACAATTCTTTTACACCCATCTGGAGGTTAAAGTCTTTCCTTATTAATTTTTTTTCAAAATGTCTGGAAGAAGTGATTGTTTTATTAAACATGAAAAAAATCCAATAAATATACACTAAAACAATCAGGGAAGTATGACATGACTGAAGAAAAAAATCCTTTCCAGGAACTGATGCCAATCAAATGGAAATGTATAAATTTCTTGACAAATGATTCTAAATAATGGTACAAATTAAGTGAGCTACAAGAAAATATATGACCTGTCATAGTTTGGATGTCTATCCTCTAAAGATCTATATATTACATTTTTTGATCCCCAGAATAGTGCTTTCACAAGTCGTATGAACTTTTATGAGGTGAGATCTAAAAAGAGGTATTAGGTCACTGGAAGCATTCCCTGGAAAGATACTGTGAGAGTCCAATCCTTCCCTTTGTTTTGTGGCTCTTGAACAGTTTACTCTGGAGGCGAAAGCAATGCAGCCACCTGATCTTGGTCTGGAAACTTCAGAAACTTAAGATGAAATAAACCTTTTCTTTTAAATTGAATTCTTTATTGGTACAATTTATATACATCTCACAATCACATATAACATTGGGGAATCTGTACCAGTATATGACACAAGTTAATTCTCATTTTTACCCATATCCCTCCCCACCCACCCCTCCCCACCATCTATATACATGCTGTTTTATTTTCTTTCTGAATCATATTTATCCCTTCCCCCTCATTACATTCCCACACCAAATTTCCTATGGAAATTTCCTATTCTACAAAATAAACCTTTTTTTAATAAATTAATTACCTCTGGTATTTTATTATAGTAATGTAAAGCTGACTAATGCATATATAAAAAGTCAAAGAAAATATATGAAGAAAGTGAGCACTTCAACAAATGAAATTGTTTTTTAAAAAACAAACAGAAATGTAGGAGCTAAGGAATACAATAAATAAATTGAAAAATACAGTCGGAACTTCAATAGCAGTTTCCTGCTATTGAATGTCAAAGAAAAAAAAAACAATGAACTCAAATACAAGTTATTTGAAGCAATCAGAGGAAGAAAACAGAAAAATACACTAAGGTCTATGGAATACTTGAGATACCATCATGCAAACTGATATATACAACATGAGAATTCCATAAGAAGAAAAAATAGGCAGAAAAACTAATTAAATAAATAATTGCTAAAAGCTTCACAAATATCAAGAGAGAAATTGACACTCAGAGTTATGAACTACAAGGGTTCTCAAAACATAACACCCCAAAGAAGTCTCTATTATGACATATTATCATCAAACTGTCAAATTAAAAGACAGAGAATTTTGAAATCAGTGAGAGAAACATAAATCATAACAAATATGAAAATCTGCATGTAAATATTAGCATATTTCTTAATTAAAGTCTTGTAGGTGAGAAAAAGTCTAATATGTAGTGATACTTTGTTGCACGAATCTGGGGATGACAGCCATCTTTGTATTCCTGTGGGAAAGATGGTCATAGTTGTATTTGTCACTTGTTCTGGAGTATGAAAACAGAAGCAAAAATTTGCCAAACACTTCTGTTTGTGAATGGAATTGTTCAAAAGTAGAAACAGTTAGAGTTACTGTATATGAAAATAATAGGTAACAAAAAGCCTACAATTTGCTATAATCATATTAATCAACTCTCCCATTGCTGGGACAAATTTCCCAACAGCCACAGCTTAAAAAAGGAAATGTTTATCTGGTTTGTGGTTTCAGAGGATTCAGTCTGTAATAGGATGGCTTCAAAATGGAAACATCATGAGGTAAGAGTCTGGTGGAGGAAAGATGTATAGTTCATGGCTAATGGGAAGCAAAGCTGAGGAACAGCACCAGAAAAAAAGAAAGGAATCAGACATAGATCCTGTGGTCATACCTCCATGACCTACATAGACACACCCAGAAGTGTGCTCCACCAATCTTCTAGCTGTTTCTTAATCCAATCAAGTTGACATACCATGATTGATGGTATGATCCAGTAGTTTTTGAACCATATTTAATCTCCAAATAAATATAAAGGACAATTCCACCTAATGTGATAAAGATATACAATATAAAAAAGAAACAAATTAACTTCCACTCCAAAGATTCAACAATCCCAGCATTAGTAGGAAAGTCAAGTCAAACTCTCCTCTCAGACTCAAGAAAAATTCTTAGTCTTGAACCCTTATAAAAGTGAAAAACAAGTCATATGTTCTCCAGGTACATTAGCAAAGCATAAACATTCTTCCCCAGGGGGTCTTTGCCGAATTGGAAATCAAACTGTGAAAAAATCAAAGACAGAATTTTAAAAGTACTAAAGGAAATGTAACTAAATACAAATCAGAAAACCTCTGAATATCAGCATATTCACCTGGAATCCACAATAACCATGCCTAATAAATTATCCTTGAAAAATAAAATATAGTTCATAAAATCCTTCCTAGACAAATGAAACTGAGTTTGCAGTATTACATCTATTTTACAACATATGCTTAAGAGAGTTCTAGGTAGAAGTCTTTGAGTTTGATATAATTGCATCTTTCTACTTCTGCTGTTAGGAAACTTTTGAAAATGAGGACAAGGATCTATCTAAGTATTAGAAATTACATTCAGGAGCCGGAGATTTAGCTCAGTGGTTCTGGCACCTTGAAAGCACAAGGTCCTGACTTCGATCCTTGGTAACCACATACAATGCTGGGCTTGGTGACTCACGCCCACCAGCAATCAATGTCACATAACACAGTGCCGGGTGTGGTGGCTCACGCCTGTCATCCCAGCACTCGGGAGGCAGAGGCAGGAGGATTGCTGAGTTTGAGGCTTGCCTGGGCTCCATAGTGAGCTCAGGGCCAGCCTGAACTACAAAGCGAGACCCTGTCTCAAAAAAAAAAAAAAGAAGAAAAGAAATTACATTCAGATATCACATCCCCATATGGTCATCTAACAGTCATCTCAAAATCAAGCCATGAAAAGCAATTGCCTAACATGTATATCCCTCTATATCTTTGTCATGTATATCCCTCATATTCTTTGTCATCTCAATAAATGACCAGTGATAACAACACAAGTAAAAAGGGAATGATAAGTAGCAGCAGAAAAACCTGTGAAAATAGTGAAGAAGAGAAAATGGAGATAACATGAGTAAAAACAATTATAAAAGGAGTAAATAACTCTGGAAGGAGAGATACATGGACTGCAAGCTTGAGCCCAGCCTGGGGGATTTTATTTCAAAATAAAAATAAACAAGGCCTGAGGAGGTAGGCCAGGGTGAAGGCCCTGAATTCAATTTCCAGTACCAAGTGCACACAAAAAGAATGAAACAGAGATTTCAGGGAGAGCAAGCATTTCAAATTAGTCTTGCTGAGGCTCAAGATTTTACAATGGGACAAGACAGATTTCTTACAATAATAATTTTATAAAAGCCAAAGCCCTAAATGGGTTCTTACATGGTAGAGTCACCCCCATTTCAAAAGGTCTTCCACAGTGTATTGATAAAAAGAAAAGTAAACCAGACATACTCATAAGTGAAATAAATAGGTCACATGTGTAAATATTGTATTTTTTATCTGGTGTGAGAAACTGAAGATTTAAATGAGCTGTAGAATATATGGTAGATATTGTGAAATAGTAATATTCAAAGGGAAATGGGGTGTAGTAAGTAACAAGGGGAAGAAAAATATGATGGTAATAAAAAAGGGGAAATAAAGCTTATGTATATAGGGGTGGGGAGTTGTAGGGTGGAATGGAGAAACGTGAGAGTTAAATTGTGTCACATGCTGGTACAACTCTCAATATTGTGTCTGATCATGAAGTGTATATATAATGTGCCAGTAAAGATTCAATTTTTTTTTTTGAGACAGGGTCTGGCTTTGTGGTTCAGGCTGCCCCTGAGCTCACTATGTAGCCCAGACGAGCCTCGAACTCAGCAATCCTCCTGTCTCTGCCTCCCGAGTGCTGGGATGACAGGCGTGAGCCACCACGCCCGGCTAAAGATTCAAATTAAAAAAAAAAAAAGAAGAAAACTCTAATACCCAAGAAATGTTGGATTCCTTTAGGAATTCATGAAGCATCTCAACTTGAGCACATAAAAGCAATTTCAGTTGGATACCATTTCCAGAAGGAATTAGTCTAAAAACAAAGCAAGTATCATAGTTAAGTGTACTAAAGTTTTTATGCCTCACAATATTATTGAAAGTGTCAGTCATATATATTTTTACTCAGTTTAAAGAAGGATTTTCTACGACTGTTTTTCTTAGTTTGTCACCTTGCTTCTGGCACTGACTCACTGCCATATATCTTTTTCTGTGACGCAAAATTCAGTCAGGTTATTCTGTTTGAGGTAAAGAAAGAACTATAACATTATCAGTTATTTATATTAAAACATAGCAGGGATGCCAAAGAATGTAGACAACTTCACATCTTCTGTTTATGTGAATCTCTTAAGGAAGAATATCTCAAAATGTCCTTACATACATATGATTGCTTGTTTTGTACATTTTGGATCTTAACTGGAACACTGAGGCCAAGTCTATGTCTAAGTTCAGCATCAATTAAAACTTAAAACTTATGTGGTCTAGAGTACTTAGAATAGTTGATGTGAAAATAGGAGTACATTTCCCAATTCTACCTAATTATTCTATAATTTCTGTAAGGCATCTCAGCTTAAGCCTCTCTCAACATCACTGCTAGATAGTACCGTGAAAACAATGAGATTATTCAGAAGAATTTGGAGAAGTTGCCATGATTAATTTTGAAATTATGAAATTGGTTAACACCCCTTTTCTGGACCACAATTTAATAGGAAGTCATGACTAGAAGAATAATTATAATAATATCTCTTCAGATTTTGCTTGTCAAACATTTCTGTATATACAGGAGTCAAAAGATTTGCAATGACTGAGGATTTATTCCATAATAACTCCATTAAATTAGAGACTATGCCCAGAGTGATGAAGAGGGAAAATTTAAAAGGCTTTCTAGGATCTGAGTTTCTTCATCTTGCTACCCTTACTTCAGGATACCTCATTGTAAAACCTTCAGGTCCAGGAACTCTCTACTTGAAATGTTTCTTCTACTTAAAATGTCTTCCAACTTCTTTTCTAAAATCAATCTTCCTTGTCTATTTTAGCAATTAAAGTGTCTCATGTTCCACTGCATCTATCCTGTCCAAAGTTAACCTTTATGGAAGAATTATAAACTGCATATATTTTCCAAACACCTACAAAACTTCTTTATGTCTATTTATCCACGTCTCTCTTAGTAGACACAAATATTTTCCAGATGGCTTCTTATATGTTAATCACTCAAAAGTTTCCTTACTACATAATTGTTTAAAGCATAAAATTCTGGGCTAATATAAAATATAGGTTGAGATCTTTCCTGGCATTCTAAATGGTGACTTCTGTGTTTCAACAAATCATTATGATCAAAAATTTAAATCAACCAAGAATGAATGCTGGCGAGGATGTGGGGAGAAAGGAACCCTTCTCCACTGTTGGTAGGATTGCAGACTTGTGCAACCATTGTGGAGATCCGTGTGGAGATTTCTCAGAAAACTAGGACTAGGGGTCCCATTGGACCCTGCTATCCCCCTGCTAGGAATATACCCAAAAGAATTTAAAAACTCACATTGGAAAGACAGATGTACACCCTTGTTCATAGCAGCTCAGTTTGTGATAGCTCAATCTTAGAAATAACCCAAATGCCCATCAACAGGAGAGTGGATAAAGAAGATGTGTTCTTTTTATAAAATGGAGTATTACTCTGCCATAAAGAATGACAAGATTGATCCATTTAGGCGCAAATGGAGACACCTGGAGGATATACTAATAAGTGAAATCAATAGATCACAGATAGGCAAATTCCGGATCTTCTCTTTGACATGAACACCTGTAGATGCAAATGAGCTCTAGAAGGTACGACAGCTTTTATAGAGTGGGAAATTTCCATAGGAAATTTGGTGTGGGAATGTAATGAGGGAAAGGAATAACTATGATACAGAAAGAAAATAAAAGAGCTTGTATATAGGGGGTGGGGAGGTGTGGGTGGGTAGGGATATGGGTAAAAATGAGAATTAACTTGTGTCATGTACTGGTACAAATTCCCCAATGTTATATGTGATTGTGAGATGTATATAAATTGTACCAATAAATAATTCAATTAAAAAAGTTTATATCAAGTTGACTTCTCATAGGACTGTGGATTTATTCTGGTTTTCCTTGAATTTAATAAACATGGAATTGTACACACATTCTTTGACATCGTCTCCTTCACTCAGCATAATATATGAGAAATTCATGCATGTTTTATTCTATAATTATACATTATGTGCATATAGTAAATATATTCATCTTTTTATTGTTGATTGCTTTATGTTATTTTCAATTGTTACTAGAATAATGTGAAAAGATCACCAAGATGGTGAAGTATAAGACGCTATCATTCACCAGTAAATATCACATCTCTGAGACAAAATATCCAGCATGTAAAAGTTAAAAGGAGGAGAGGTGTATTTTGACTCTCACTGTTTCAGAAGTTTAAATTCATGGATGTAGAAAGTGAAGAGGTGACCCAGGAGGGAGATATAACCATTCAAGTCACTGTGTCGTAAATCAACTCTAACAATCCTAAAATTTTTATGGAACTATGAAAACTATTGATAAAAAATAAAACATAATTCAATACTTACTTCCAGAAATAATATAAATCTGCACTAATTATAATAACATGGGACTGATATAAACAAACAGTAAAACAGAACAGAGAGATATACATTTATGGCCAACTAATTTTCAACAAAAGTGCTAGGAACATGCATTACATAAAGTATGGACTTTGCTATAAATTGTCATAGGAAAATAGTCTATTTACATCCAGAAGCATGACATGAGACTTCATTTTTCTCACAACAGTCAACACAAAACGGGCCAAAGCCCTAAATGTAATATCTGAAACTATGAAATACTAAAAGTAAACAAAGGGAAAATGCTTCAATAGTTGGAGAGGGGGGAGATTTTTTTGAATAAGACTTCATGAAAATATACTCAACATCATTATACATCAGAGATGTGCAAATCAAAACCATAGTGAGGTTAAGGTATTGCCTTTTCAAGTAAGAGCAATTATTACCAAAAATAAGTAACAACAATGCATTTTGGAGATTCACAGAAAGGAAACTCCATGCTATTTTCCATACTGACAATACAAATTTAATATCCTGTCAACAATGCAAAAGAGTTCCCTTTTCTCAAATTTTAAAATAGAAGTACCATATTATCCATATGATAAATACGACTCGATTTATATACAAAGGGGATGACATCAGTGTGTGAAAGATATCTGCGTTTCCCTGTTGACTACAGCACAAACTGTTTGTGGGGAATGTCAATTTGCACTGCCATTTCAAAAAACTGCATTGAGTTTCCTCAAAATATTAAACCCAGAATATAGTATAATTTCTTGAGTGATGTAATCCCTGAGTATAAAACCAAAGGAAATGAATTAAATATCCCAAAAGGGGGCCAGAGATTTAGCTCAGTGGTTTTGGCACCTGCCTAGCAAACACAAGGTCCCTGGTTTGATCTCTGGTAACCACATACAAAAACACAGGGTGTGGTGAGTCACACCTACCAGACATCAATACCACATACCACAGTGCTGGGCATGGTGGCTCACGCCTATAATCCCAGCACTCGGGAGGCAGAGGCAGGAGGATGGCTGAGTTCAAGGTTTGCCTGGGCTACATAGTGA
>PVIC010010864.1:0-42558 GCA_004025085.1 Thryonomys swinderianus
CCCACTCCTCTCACCTCCCCCTCTCCCGTCTCCCGCCCAGGCCCCCCCCTCTACCTCCCCGCCCTCCGCAGCCCCCCCACCGGGAGCAGCTCCAGTCTGAGCAGGGGATAAAGCAGTCGCTTCCCATACTGCCCAGGGCTGGAACAGAACTTTAATTTTAGGTTGTTTGTTTTGAGACAGCATCTCACTTTATGATTCAGGCTGGCCCTGAACTCACTGCATAGACCAGGCAAGCCCCAAACTCACAGCAATCCTCCTGTCTCTCCCTCTCAAGCCCGGTACTTTTTTATTCTTGAGGGTCCTGCTCAGTCACTAAATTGTCCAAACTGAGTACAAACCAGATCAAACCGGTTCAAACTGGTTCTGACCGGTTCATACGGGTACAAAGTTGTTCTGACTGGCTCAAGCCAGTTCAAACCGGTTTTGACAGTTCAGACTGGTTCGCACCGGATTAAACTGGTTTTGACCATATCAATCCGGTTTAGACCTATTCAAACCGGTTTAGACCATATCAAACCAGTTCTAACCCGTTCAGACCAGTTCAAACCAGATCAAGCCCATTCAAACTGGTTTTGACCCAACTATACCCCAGAAGGTGATGTAGAGAAGGGGTGACAGGGAGTAAATAAATCACTGAGGGAAGACATGGGGGCCTTGCTGAAGGCAGGTGGACATAGCAGGGCGGGAAGATTGGGCTTAGGTGGGGCTGAGCCGAACAGCATGCCACTCTCCCATACCCCGCACCCCCCACCCCCCACACCTGGATAAAAGCCTAGCAGAGGGCACCAGCCCTGAGGCCAACATAGTGGTTGTTCTCTGTTGTTCTCTAGGGCAGTGGAGCCTGACCTCAATAGTAGAGCCTCTGACACTCTGCAGTCCCTGTAAAGACATCATGATCCCCCCCCCCCAGCCAAGAAAATAGCACAAGATCCCAAAACAGGGCCATTTCCTGTGGCAGCTCCAGGCTGCACTGTGCTTGGCAAGGCACTCCACAGCGTCTTTCCTGAGGTGGCCCAGACACTTCTCCTTGGGCTGCCCCGGGCCCCTGCTGCCCAGGGTCCCCAGGTGGCCCAGGCAGCAGAGCAAGGAGTCATGAGGTGAGGAAGGACAGGGTTGGCTTCTCAGAGGCCCCCAGGAGAGAAATGTCACTGGGCTGGTCTGAGGGTCCCCAAGCTGAAATAAGGGCCTTTCCCACCCTTCTGTAGCAGTTTGCTGCCCCCATCAAGGAAAACAGATTTTCAGAACTCCAGGAAGAGGCCAAGCAGGTTTACTAGACAAAAAGCAGGAACATCCTGAGAAACAGGCAGGAGCATGGGTGAATTCCGTCCCTCTCCAAAGCTGCCAGGGTGCCCACCCCAGGGTGCTGGCCTAGGCTACAGGGGCCCATCTGGGGAGTTCTCAACCATATGAAGTGGCAGTCACCTTAAAGTGCAAACCAAAGCTAAAGCTATGGCTTCCTCATCTCTATTCCGTGTTTTATTTCTTCTATCCTACCCCAGTTCTGCCATTGTACTGCCTCATATTCCAGTTTTTTTGTTTTGTTTTGGGCTTTTTTGTTTGTATGTTTGTCTGTTTGTTTTGAGACAGGGTCTCTCTGTCATTTGGGCTGGCCCTGAGCTCACTGTGTAGCCCAGGCAAGCCTCGAACTCAGCAATCCACCTGCCTCTGCCTCCTGAGTGCTGGGATGACAGGCGTGAGCTACCATGTGGGGCATTGTGTTATGTGGTACTGATTGCTGGTGGGCATGAGCCACCATGCCTGGTATTGTTGTATGTAGCCACTGGGGATTGAACCAGGGACTTGGTGCTTGCTAGGAAGGCACCAGAACCACTAAGCTAAATCTCCAGCCCCATATTACAGCTTTCAAGGAATGCCATTATGGAAGATAAAATTTAGTTATGATTCTGAGACCAAGGCTCAGAGTTCTCAGTGGAAATCACCCATTTTACATATGAAAGAAGAACGCCCATCAAGGTCCAGGTTCAGGTAGTGTTGATTGTGTTTTTTGACCTTGGAGGAATTGTGCAAGCTGAGTTTGTTCTCAGGAACATAACAGTGAACTCTCGATATTATAAGGGCATATTAGAGTGTTTGAGAAATATGTACATAGAAATTGGCTTGGTAAATGGGCAAAAAGTTTCCTCTTCCACCATGGCAACATTCTGTGGCACATCACTTCTGGCATGGTAATTTCTGCCAAAAATATTACAGTATGTTCCCACCTACCTTATGCACTGTGTCTTGTATCATGTGACTCTGACTCTTTCCCAAAATCAGAATGACCAGGAAAGGGAAACATTTTGAAGTGACACAGGAAATGGAGGCAGCCATAACACTATTAAGGACACTACAGAAAAAGGACTCAGAGCTGCTCCAGAAAGCGGCAAGGACAATGGAGAAGCATGACAGAGGGGGAGGATTCATGGCAATGTGTCTTTACTGCAATAAATTTTTAAAATTTAAACATTTACCACATTTTTTCAACATATGTCATATCAACAACCAACAAATGTGTGCGGAAGTTTTAGGACTTCTCTCTCACAACCGATGCCAAACAAATCTGAGAGTCATGTGGGCCTGACAGAAGCCCATCACTGCCACTAAGGAGTCCACCTCAAACTTCCAGGTCCCACTGCACAGAGAAAGTCAGGAGACCAAGGAGCAGCACAGAAGAGGAGGAGGGGGGTGGGTGAAGAAAGGGCAAAGGGAAGGGGAGGACAAGAGTAGGTCTCTCAGTGGAAGGGGAGGCTCTTTCCTTTCCTTTCCTTTCCTTTCCTTTCCTTTCCTTTCCTTTCCTTTCCTTTCCTTTCCTTCTGTAGGCAGAGGGCACTCAGCAAGGCCAGTACTATGTGGCCAGAAAAGAAAGGGACTGGAGATTTGGCTCAGTGGTTCCAGCAACTTCCTAGCAAGTGCAAGGTCCCTGGTTCAATCCCGGTAACCACATACAACAACACCGGGCATGGTGGCTCATGCCCACAGACAATCAGTACCACATATCACAAATGCCAGGCTTGGTGGCTCAAGCCTGTAATCCCAGCACTTGAGAAGCAGAGGCAGGAGGTACATAGTGAGCTCAGGGCCAGCCTGAACTACAAAGTGAGACCCTGCCTCAAAACAAAACAAAACAAAACAAAACAAACAAACAAACAAACAAAAAACCTGACAAAGACTGAAGAACTTTTGGTCTATGCCAAAATCACCCACGTCAGGGCATTTCCAACTCTTGTGTTTAAAAGTCCACTTGGGCCAGGCGTGGTGGTGCATGCCTGTAATCTCAGCACTCGGGAGGCAGAGACAGGAGGATTGCTGAGTTCGAGTCTTGCCTGGACTACATAGTGAGCTCAGAGCCAGCTTGAACTACAAAGCGAGACCCTGTCTCAAAAAAAAAAAAAAGTCCACTTGGGCTCAGAGTCAGGGTCAGGGTGGGTGGCTGCCCAGCATATGGGAGGCTTGGTGGAGTCCCTCCACTGGGACAAAGAAACTACCTGGGCTCTTAGAAAAAGGGGAGATTTCTTGGCCCTGCCTCCAGAAAATCCAGGCCCTCAAAATTAATAAGTGATCAGAGTCAGGACAGCAGGGCACACCTGTCACTCCAGCTAAGGCAGGAGGGACACAATCAAACCGAGCATGGTAAACTGATCAGTTTACTGAGACCTTGTCTCAGCATTAAAACTGGCACTACCCTACAGTAATAGATAGTAGCAAACGTACTACTGGATTTGGCAGTTAGTGGTAGTTCAGATGCCAGTAGCTTCCACTGCCCTGAGAAATACCAAAGTGACCCTAACATTCCAACTGGAGGGACTCAGGCCCAGCCCTTCTGGTGGGAGTGTTCAAGGGGGTCAGGACCCACCAGGCACATCGGTAGGCAGCGCTGTGGGCTGTATCCTAGATAGCCCCTCCTAGGAACCCAGGGTGCAGAAGTCCAGTTCACACCCGGGAGCCACGCTTTGGCACACTCAGGTGAGCAAGAACCCTTGAGGGACTGTGCTTCCACCTAACGTGGGTGGTGAGGAAAGCGTGCTCAGCATTGGACCCACATCTGCGTCCACTCCAGCGGGGTTAAGCAGCCAGCAAACCCCACACGCCCGCAGTCCTCGTCAGGATCTCTTTCAGCTGCAGATCCTCCGCTGTGACCAAACGTCCAAGGTGCTTTGCTTAGGAGGACGGCCTCTCTGGAACCACCAGACTATCTCTGCAGGGCCCAGAAATACTTAAAAAGGAGAGACCACAGAAATGTGGTGAGGAAACTAGGGTGCCTGGTGGCAACACTGTCCTCTTTCTTCCTCAAGAAATAGGGGAGGACAAAGGGGAGGGAGGGAAGAAGAGAGGAAGAGAGGGAGGACCAACCCCAAGGAGCAACACGTCCCTACAGTGAGCCTGCTGGCCCCTTTCTTTACAAGCTGGAGGCCTGGAGGCACACCCCCATCTCTCCAGGAAACCCAGGTGGGAAGCCAGGCCTGAGGCCCACCAGGAGCGGTGCTGGGCAGTTCCGGGTGTAAACAGAGGTTGGGAATCCCACGTCCCAGATCATCGCATCAGATAATCCTGAGGCCACGCCCACGGGCTCTGGAGCCTGAACAGGCGAGGCAGGCAGCAGCCTGGCGGGAAGAAGCGCCAAGCGATCTCTGCGATGGACAGGTCACCGTCTCCTGCGCCCCACACAACGCCCAGGCCCCTTCCGTACAAACAGCGACTCTCAGACCCCTAGACCACTCACCCTAGTCCTAACCACCCAAGTCCACACCCACTTCTGACCACCCGCTTGAAAGGGCTGCTTCTTGGCGCCACCAGGGGGAGACTACGCTGTCTTCAAACTCTGCCTGAAGTGCTTGGCCCGGAGCCACACGGCCTTGGGGCACCGAGGTCGGTGGTGGCCCCAGATGCTCCTGGCAATCTCGTGTCCAGGGCCTGCCACCTCCTCTAGACTCCTCGCTGCCCCTGCGGCGTCTGACCCACCATGGACAACCGAGGGTGCCGGAAACAAGGCCGCAGAGCAGGCCAGCTCACTGGGGGCCGACCCCACGCGCGCCCCGCTCGCATGTGCTCTTTCGAGCTCCGTCTCCCGCTCCTCCTTGTCCCGCGGCGCCGCGCAGACACCAGAGGCCGCAGCGGCTGCCCAGATCTCCACGGTGCAGAGGACTGGGAAGGAAACTCCCTCAACCTCGGGCCTCTCCCGCAGGAAAGTGGGAAGACGGCCTGCGCCCCCAGTTCCAGCCTCTAGAGCAATGAGTCTTCCCAGAGAGGTGACCTGGAGCATAGCACGTGGACAGCCTGCGGACTGCGAGACCGCAGCGAAGCCAGCACCCTCAACTCACTCGTGGGTCAGTGAGCCTCCAGGCCCTGCCCGCCCTTCGGCCCCGCCCCCGCCCAGACTGCCACTCCCCCCTGCCCGGCTCTCTGCAGTCAACTCGGGGAACCTAGACTGAAGATCAAGTCTCCTGTGCACCTGCGCAGCTGACAGTTTCCTGGGACTGGGCGCAACGCCTCAATTCCAGAGATCGCTTCAGTCCTGCGGAAAGAGACAGCCTGGGGTCAGGGCCAACCACTATGCCTCAGGAATCTTCCCTCCACCCCAGAGCCCTGTCCCTGGTCTCACTCGAATCCCTGTGCAGCCTCCTGTAGCTCTTGCCAGACTGTCCTGAGCTGCTCAGTCCTAGCTGCCTCAGAGGCCTGGATCCACTCAAAACACCTCTCCTGGCTCAGGGATTTAGCTCAGTGATTCAGGTGTCTGCATTGCTGAGCGTGATGGCTCACCCCTGTAATCCCAGCACTTAGAGGCAGAGCCAGGAGGGTTGTCCCAGATTCAAGGCTAGTCTGGGTTATATAGAGAGTTCAGGGCCAGCCCAAAGAACAAAGCCAAATCCTGTCAAGAAAGAAAGAGAGAAAAAGAGAGAGAGGGAGGGAGGGAAGGAGAGAGAGGAAGAAGGAGGAGGAAGAAGGAGGGAAGGAGGAAGGAAAGAAGGGAAGAAAGAAAGGGAAAAGAGAAATAGAGAAAGAAAGGAAGGAAGGAGAGAGGAAAGAAAGAAAAAGAGAAAGGAAGGAAGGAAGGAAGGAAGGAAGGAAGGAAGGAAGGAAGGAAGGAAGGAAGGAAGGAAGAAGAAAAGAAAAAGAAAAAGACCTCTCCTGGACATTTTGACCTTGGAAAGGCCATAAATCACACGGTGCCAGATTCATGGCTAAGGCAGGTGAAGACCCAGCATCCGGCTTTCCACTGGACGGCGATCAGCAGCACCACTCACCGCATTTGTTTCCACACCTGGTATAAACACTCAAGAAAGAGGACTCCAGAGCTGCAGCAGATGCTGGCAGGAAGCATGGGATGAGTGTGTGGAGTGATGGGAAGGACAAGGTTAATGGCAGTCCTTCACTGTAATCATTTTCTTTTTTAAGACAGGGTCTCACTTTGTAGTTCAGGCCAGCCCTGAGCTCACTATGCAGCCCAGATAAAGCAAATGTGGGATTAATATACAATGGGGCGGGGTTCTGCCATAAACGGGAAATGAGCCCTCTGTAGGAGAATGCACGCACCTTGAGACCATGATGTTAAGTGAAGTAAATCAAACACACAAGCTTAAATATCACATGGTTTCTCTTATGAGAATTACAAAGAGCAAAATAAAAGGCAACAGAGATAGGGAGATAATCTTTCTCAAATTGGAAGAGAACCAAGAGATGGAAGAAGGGGGGAGAAAGCAAAGGAATTATGAAGTTACACAGTAGTCCTGCTACCCACAGTGAGTGTAGTATGTACTACAAACATAAACTAATGAAATTTTTCCAAAACCAGTACTCACAAGCAGCCTTGACCCTCCACACCCTGCTTTTCCATTGTTTGCTCCTCACTGAATAGTTCTGTATTTTTCTTTGCCCACAAATTTGCAGGAGCTGTGTTAGCCTTATTTGCCTTTTTCAGTCATTCTCATTCTCACTTTCTCCTGAGAACCAAACCTATGGGCTGTCAACCACTGAGCCACACCTCCCTCCTCCTGTACTGAGACAGGGACTCATGAAACTGTCCAGGCTGGGCTCGTCTCAGACCCTCCAACCCTACCTCACAATCACAGCAACTACAGACATGCACCTCCAGGCCCAGCTTCCATTAATTCTTGAGTGATCCTTGGTTAGATTTCACAGCTTAGGACATGATAGCTTCACCTTAAAAATGCAACTATGAGCCAGGTGTGGTGGCTCACACCTGTAATCCCAGCACTCGGGAGGCAGAGACAGGAGGATTGCTGAGTTCGAGGCTTGCCTGGGCTACATAGTGAACTCAGGGCCAGCCTGAACTACAAAGCAAGACCCTATCTCAAAAAAAAAAAATGCAACTATGAGGTCTGGGGCTTTAGCTCAAGTGGTACTGTGCCAACCTTGGATGCACAGGGGCCAGAGTTTGATCTCCAGTACTGAAAGAAATAAATAAAACAAACTCTGCAGGTATGTCTCTTTGTTTTCTGACTTTAAATATTGCTAAAATTAAATGTGCGTCCCATGGGATGTCCACTCTCCTGCGCTGCCCATTTCTGTCTGGAAGTGTGCAGTTGCCCCTTGCTCTTCATGGCCCACAGTTCAACCAGGATCCCCCGGTGCTGAACAGGGAATGTTCATCTCTCTGAGTATTTTCTTCTGCGGTCGCCTTCTGTACTTTGTGTGGAAATTCTCTACTTTCGCACATTTAGCTGTTTCTTTGTTCTTCTGTTGCATCAGAGCCAGGGACAAATTAGCCAGGTTTGCTATCTTAGTCTCACTTCCATATAATCTTTGCAATTATTCTGATCTATATTTCTTCATTACAATTTATTAATTTCTACAGTGGGGGGGTGAGACAGTCTCACTGTGCAGTTCAGGCTGGCCTCAAACTCACTATGTAGCTCAGGTTAGCACTGAACTCAGAGTGATCCTCCTGCCTCAGCCTCCTGAGTGCTGGGATTACAGGTGTGGGCCACCATGCCTGGCTAATTTCTGCATTTATGAAGCTCATTTGTTAACTTGAATAGATCACATACCAGGCACCTATGGTAAATATGACCACCCCTTTTGTAAAGCTTATATTTTATTGGAGGATGGGGAGGAAGAAATATACTTGGAAGGCCAGGCAGTGGTAAAAAGTAACCCATGGATGCAGTTGGGGGTAGAAGTAGAAAGGTACATCTCAGTTAGTTTTTGGAGGTTTTTTCTTTCCTTTCTTTCCCCTGCCCACCCTTCCCTTCTAATACAGGATATAGAACATAGAGACTAGTGCTTAGCTGCATCTCCAGCCCCTTTTCATTTTCTATTTTGAGGTCTCACTAAGTTGCTAAACTGCCCAGTATGGTCTCAAACTTGCAACCCTCCTAACTTCCAGGTAAGACTGGACTGTTAACATGCACCCTCCAGGAAAGCCCTTCTCCAGGAAGGTGTGTTTTAGATGGCCAGAACAGGTCTTTCTAAACGGACATCTGAGGAGAGGCCTCCGAGAAGGGTGGCGGCAGGGTGAGCAAAGGTCGGGACCCAGACCTGAAGAATGAATGAACCATGGCCCCAAGGGGAGGCAGCACATCTGAACAGTAACCAGGAAGAGCACGACAGGGACAAGCCAACCAATCTCTACTAGTGAGGAGTAGCATGTAGCACAGGCCTGTGAGCCCCCGAGTTTGAGGGGCAGTGGTGCAGTCGCACTCTGCAGTCTTCACCATGGCTGCTCTGAGTTCAGCAGAAGTCTCCAAACAGGGAACACTGGGCCTCAGGTCAGACGTGGGACCTTGAAAAATGGAAGCCAGTCAATAACTCCTGTAACTTGGGAAAGAACCCAAAAAACAAGTCTTAATTTCCTGAGCTACAAATTAAGGAGAAGCAATGTCAGCAGGCCAGGACTTGGGGAGCTCCATGGTCAGTCTGGGGTCTGGGTGCCTTGGTCCCTTTTCTGTCCCTGAGACACAGTATCCAATGCACAGTTTACAAAAGACAGGCTGGACTCAGCTCAGGTGCAGCCCACAGATGCTGGCTCCACCACAGAGAGGGCCCAGTGCGAGGGCCAGGCTGAAGGAGAACAGGAAACCATGAGTGAAAGGTAGACCCAGGCAGGGAGAAGAAACCCTCCAGGCTGTTGCCCAGTGACTCCCCCCAACCCCAGACCTCACCAGCCAACAGCAAGTCTAGCAGCATTCACAATCCAATCACTTTCCAAAAGCTCCCCCTGGGAGGACTTGAGGCTTTGGGGACCACCTAACTACAAACACAATACCTGGAAAAACCAAACCAGTGAACAAGAAAAGGATAGAATTAAAGGCAGAGACCTTCCTTTAAGGGGAGATTCCCCCTTTGCAGGAGGCTGGGCCCACGGTGGGCTGTGTGGTGCCCCCATGGGACAGAGAGTAGAGTGCCCACCACAGCTCTGAGCCCTGGTGTCTGGCCCAGTGCTACCAATAGCTGCAACACCCACAGATACTAACGTACCTCACAAAAATACTTGTACTG
The DNA here is from genome assembly GCA_004025085.1 of Thryonomys swinderianus. Lineage (NCBI taxonomy): Eukaryota > Metazoa > Chordata > Mammalia > Rodentia > Thryonomyidae > Thryonomys > Thryonomys swinderianus. Next base: position 9,457 of record PVIC010010864.1, read on the forward strand.
ATGTTTCAGTCACACCTGGGCACCACAGGCTGGCAGAGGCAAGCTGAGTTGGAAACCAGGGTCCCACTGGGCGACCCAGCTTTGTGCCACTCAAGGGCTGCTCCCCTCCCTCCTCTGGACGAAGACTGGAATCTTCCAAGGCCTCAGGGAGCCTCCATCTCCTTCTGTCTCTTCCCTCTCAAAGTGCCCAGCCCAGCAGCTGCACCACAACCTCTGCCCTGCCAATTTCCACCTGCTCTTTGCCCAACTACTGTGCTCTTGCAGTGGCAGCACCTCCAGAGACCTTACCCCTGCTCCAAGGTGTCCACAGATCCCAGGGCTCCAGCTCAACGCTGGCAGCTCTTGCTCCTCTCCCCAAAGTCCCCAGGGTCTGGCGTCCCTTCTCACCCTGTCCTACTCCAGGCCACTGCTTAACTGTGCTCTGGCACTCAAGACAAGACATCCACCTCCAGCATGACTCTTTCTCCACAGGGCCACTGCTCCTGTAGGTTGTGTATCTCTAAAGCAGGGTCCCCAGCCTGCCATCATCCCTTAGCCTCGCCCTGCCTGGCCCGGACACCAGTTTCCACATAGTCACCTCTGGGACCCTCCAGGGTTCAGGGCGAAGCCACAGTATCCTTGCTCCTCTGATGCCCACGGCAGGCCTTGAGACAGCACTGCTACACTTACAGGCTCCTCCCCTCAGCTGCAGGATTTCTGGAAGGGACCTGACTTCCTGGGCCTGCTGCCCTCTGTTCTGCAGTGACCTCAGGAAGATGAGTGTCTTGTTGGCAGTGCCCCACTGAGACCCCAGTGAGGGTACTGTCTGGTCACTGGCACATAGACCAACAGGGTACCACAGAGAACTCACACAGGCATTCAGTTGATCCAACAAAGAGAATACCAGCTAGAGACACAAAATCCTCTCTGATAGTGCTGGGAAAACTGAAGAACCAATGCCAAGGACTGGAATGAGAGCCTTCCTCAACTCAAAATGATCAAAGACCTTAATTAGGACCTGGGACTGAAACTACTAGAGAAGAACATAGGGGACTGCAAAACTTTACTATAAACCAGGTATGGAGGCACATGCCTATAATCCCAGCACTTAGGAGGCTGAAGCAGGAGGATCACCACTAGTTCAAGGCACCATGGACTACATAGTGAGACTCTGTAGTTCAAGGCACCATGGACTACATAGTGAGACTCTGTCTCAAAAAACCTAAAAACAAAACAAAAGACTTTAGTATAGAGTGAAACTACACTAATGCCAGTGATGGCAAACCTTTCAGAGCTTTCAGTGATAACAAATGGCCTCCTGCAGCACATATCCCAGAGGTTTGCCACGTCACAGGCAATGATTTTCCAGGTAGAACTGCAAAAGTACCAGAAGTAAAAGAAATAACTGCCACAAAGGCTGACCTCAAACTGCATGGCTTCAGCATACCCACAAGGACACAGCCTACTGAATGGGAGAAAATCTTCGCCAGCTGTTCATCAGACAGAGGACTGATGCCCAGAACATATTAAGAGCTCCAAAAACTCAACATCATTGAAACAAGGAATGCAATTTAAAACAAGTGATCTGAATCTTCTCAACAGAAGTGTTAAAAATGGCCAAAAACATATGAAAAATACTCAATATCATTAGCCATCAAGGAAATGCAATCAAAATTACAATAAGATATCATCTCATCATTGTCTGAATGGCAATTATAATAATAGACTAAAGCAAGGAGGGTACGAAAGGCACCTTACACAGCACAAGTTGAGGGTGTGGGCTAATGCAGCCATTGTGAAGAATTGTAGGGAGATTCACCAAAAACACCAGAACTACACCATGATCCCCACCCACTGAGGGTATGTGCAGAGCCACGAAGCCAGCACCAGGGAAGCCTGGTGTATCAACTCCAGAGCATTACTCAGTTACAAAGAACAATGAGATCCTGGTGGGCAGGAAAATGGATCGAACAGGGAATACCATCACATGGAGCACAATTAAGCAGACACAGAAGACAAGTGCTGCCCATTCTCTCTCCCACTGGGAGGAGCAGTGATTGCCAGGGGCAAGGAAGGCAGTAGCAGGACAGAGAGGAGTGGTCGATGTGACCAGCATACACCAGTTTGTGGACCACACTGCCCAGAATCCCAGTACACAGAATCCTGACCTTATAAGGCCACCTGTCCATCCTTCTCCACTCTTCCCCCTCAGGTGAGCACCTCTAACTCCTCAAGGCATGGCAAGGCCGCAGTTGCACACCTCTGCCTGGAGTGCCCATGGCCTGTGTGGCCCCTTGACCGGGTGTTTCCAGGGCACCTGCCACTACAGACATTTGTTCACTAGCTTCTTCTGCTCAGGCACACCCCTCTCTGCCCCCCACAATGGGGTTTCAAGGTGCATCACAGGTTCTATCTGTCCTCCCAGCTGACTCAGGTGCACTGCCTGCGCAGGCTGAGCATTCAAGGGACTCAAATCCCACGCCCTCCAGCTGTCTGACACTCAGCCGTACCCTGCCTGTTGTACATGCCCAGCAAGGCCTGCCCTGCCCTGCCAAATACAGTTCACCTCCCAGTCTCCTGTGGCCCGCAATCACAGCACACGTCCTCCCCCACTCCACCCCCGACTGCATCCACAGGGAGGAAGAGCTCAGAAATGCCAAACACTGCCATACTTAATGCGCGCTCTGTGCGTTTGCTGAGTGCCTGCATGACCCCACACGAGGAGGCAGACAACACTATCCCTGCTGTCTGGGTGAGGAATCTGAGGTCAGAGGTGCTGTTCGCCCGGAACCAATGAGGCAGGGCTGAGCCCAGGTGCTCTGAGCCAGCCGAATGCAGGAGAGACAAAGGGCAGGGACAGCAGGAGAGGACCCGCCCGCGGCGGGACCCCAGGTCGTAGGAGAGCCGGTAGGAGTCACGCGCACACTGCAGTCCCAGCAGGCTCCGGGCCGGCTGTCGGGCAGAGGGAGGCTGCGGGCCCGTTCTGCGTCCCTTGTCGGGGACCCAGCCAGGGTCCGGACTGCACACACCCTCGGCCGCCGCGCGGGGAGGCCGGCTCCGCGCCCTGCGGTGGAGACGGAAAGGGGACCGGACGGGAAGGGACGCTTTCTCCGACTCCTCTCGGTCGATACCAGCTCCGGCGGGCACGGGTGGCCACTCCCTGCCAAGGCGCCTCTGCCCTTCAGGGCGCGGGACAAGGACCCAGAACGCAGTCGAGTGGCCGCGGGACCCCACGCGCGGAGCTGCCTCCGGCCCCGCCCGGGTGCTTGCAGCCCAGGCCGGCGCAGCTCGCGGAGCGCGCAGGCCCGGCGGGGCGGGGCGGGCGCGGGGGTCGGTGTCGGGTGTCGCCCGGCTCGGCGGCCGGCGGGCGCGAACCACTGAGACGCGGAGACCTCCGCGGTCCTAGAGCGGAGCAGGAAGTGTCCCGGGGGCGCGGGCGGCCTCTCTCCTCGCCCTCCGTCTCTGCGCGGCCGGCCCGGCGGCCCGACGCGCCCGCGGTGAGTGGCCCGCCTGTCCCGCGCCCGCCCCGCACCCTCCCGACCCGCGGTGTGGCCGGCACGCGTCTCCGGCGTCCTGGGTCCGCGCTCCAGGCGGCGTCCCTGAGCACCGGCCGCGCGGCCGAGGGAGGATGAGCAGCGCCGCCGGGCCGCGGGCCGCGAGGTGAGCAGCGGGGCCGCCTGGTCGGCCTCCCGCGCCCGCGCCGCGCGTCCCTCCTCCCCAGCCGAGAAGCCCCGCCCCGGGCGCCGGCCCGCGCCAGCTCGTCACGGGCGGGGATCCCGGCAGGGCCTGTGCGGACGCAGGCCCTAGGGGCTGCGGGTGCTGTGCGAGGGCCGTGGGGACCGCAGGTGGGGGCGGCTGTCAGTCCGGCAGACGCCGCCATCAGGCCCTCCACGACCTGCCGCGACTCTGTCGGACGTGGAGAAGTGCCGAGACCGGGAGGATCTGCCGGCCCTCGCTTCCTTTGAACTTTTCCGGCAAAGCGGGCAAGGCCTGCGCCCACCTTACCCCTGTCAGGTTCCGGGCTGCTGGCCTGGACCCTGTCCAGATGGATCGGGTTCAGCGCCCAGCCTGAAGCTCAGGCGGGAACTAAGGCCCCCAGCTCTTGTCCAGAATGGGAGTTCTTGAGCGCCACGGCTCTGCTGCTGCCCTATGGTCGTTGCTGGATGCCTGCCTAGCTGCTGGGACATGAGCCTGTGGTGTCCAGGGATCCCTAAGCGTCCTTTTGTAGACTGGGCATGACTGCAAATTGCGCTTACTGGAGACGAGGTTGAAGGTCAAGGTTATTTAATGATACCACAAAGAGCTAGGTGTGTTGGCCCACCCCAGTCATCCAGCACTCTGGGAGGCCAAGGCAGAAAGATTAAAAGTTTGAGCCCAGCCTGCACAATTTAGTGGCCCAAGCAAGACCTTCTTTTGAAAATAAATTTTACATCTAGTTTTGTAGCCCAGTGAAAAGGTCCTGGGTTCAGTCTTCAGTATGGCAAATAAATAAAGGTATGATAAGGACTTTTTCCTCAGAGGTGCAACCAAATTGGGCAGGAGGCTTCTCTGGAAGTACTGGTGCTTTTAACCTCAGGCCAGCTGGTTTCTGCCTGGTAACTGGGTGTAGCTGTCTTCAGAGACAGTCCCAACCCTCCTGTGCCACCACAGAGCGGTTTCTGCCCCGTGTTGTGCAGCTCTCCCATGCACTTGTCCTTGCTCTTCCAGCTAATTCAGTACAAGTTTCCAGAGCCAGGACAGGGATATCAACTCCGAAGCCTCAGGAACATAGCCTGCTCGCCGCATCTGCCCATCTCAGGTCTTCTGAGCCTTGACCCCAAAGGTACCACTGAGCCTCAGCCCCTGTCTCCCTCCCTGTGGGGCTTCACTGCCCTAACTCCCCACTGCGACCACCACGGTCCAGGGGAGGCTGGTCGGTTGTCATGGCCTCACATGGGGGAGCCCACCACACCACACTCCAGGCCTGTTCCCAGCCTCGCACAGGGCTGTCACCACCCAGAAGCACCTACAGGAGCGCACAGCGTTACAGCCAGCAATTTCTGTTTGGAAATAGGGTCGTCTCCTGCCGCTGACCCCCATCAAACCCCATCATGCCCACAGCCCTGTGCCCCCGCGTGCTGGCCCCCCAGGAGAGCGAGGAGCCCCGGAAGATGAGGAGTCCCCCTGGAGAGAAGGCTGGCCCACCAGGAGACCCCCCCAGCCCTGAGTCCTCCCGCCGTCTGTTCCGCCGCTTCCGCTACCAGGAGGCGGCTGGGCCACGAGAGGCACTGTGCCGCCTGTGGGACCTGTGCCGTGGGTGGCTGCGGCTGGAGCGCCACACCAAGGAGCAGATCCTGGAGCTGCTGGTGCTGGAGCAGTTCCTGGCCATCCTGCCACGTGAGGTGCAGGCCTGGGTGCGCGCCCAGGAGCCTGAGAGTGGCGAACAGGCTGTGGCTGCCGTCGAGGCACTGGAGCGGGAGCCCGGGAGGCCATGGCAGTGGGTGAGAGGGGATAGAGAGGGAGGCCAGGGAGGGACAGGTGGCCCCTCCACCCTGGGCCGCTCCTATGGCTGAGAGTGAGAACCTGTGCCTGACCCACCTGACTGATTATGCCCAACTAGAGTTTGGTTTCTCAGGAAAGCAAGTTCTACTTAAAGCTGTAACGTGGGTACAGCATGTATGTGGCCCTGTCAAAGCTCAGAAGGGATGGGGGTGGCCCACAGGCCTGGCCTGGCTGGGGTCCCCCACATAGCCTGAAATGCTTTCCGTGGGGTCTGCAGCGCAAGCACTGTGAGGACCCCGTGGTGATCGACGATGGGGATGGTCCCCCGGATGTGGGGCAGGAGCAGGACCGGCCATCGTTGGATGCCCTGAGTGACCCTGCGAAGACCCAGGATGCCCAGCCTGGAGCCCTGGCACCCAGCCTGGGTCTTCTTAGCCGATCTCCCAGCCAGCTTTGCGAGGGCCCAGGTACTGCATCACTGCATTCCCTTCAGGTTGAGTGGGCCTATGATTTGCTGACCTCTGCCTTAGCATTTCCTTCTTTCCTGAGGACCTGGGTTTGTTTCCCTTTGCTCCCTTCAGGGTGGGTGCTGTCCTTTCACAGAGGAGGTTTGGGGTGGGCGGTTCTTGGCCAAGAACCTGGTCTGCTCCCAGCCAGAGCAGCCCCTACTCCCAGGATCTGCAGAGCCCCCAGCATCCTGGAGGGCTGTGGGGTGTGGTTTGCATATCTACACAAAGTGCCCCAGGCCCTTGGCTTTATCTCAGGTAAGCCTGACCTTGAATGGGATAGGAATAAAACTGGCCTGGTAGTCACCCTTGGAATCCCGGCTGCTTGGGAACTGGGGCTGGAGGGTCATGAGTTTGAGCCTATCCTGTGAGCTCTCATCCTTGGTTCTTCCTCTCTAGTGGAGATAGTAGCTTCCCCTTTTGGACCTTTCAAGAATTTGTGAAATCCTGAGCACAAGCCTGAGCCTCCCATTCAAACCCAAGCTCGATTGTTCCCCTTGGTTCACACAGGTTGCTGGGGTGGGGCAAGGGCAGAGTATTTGCATGTGAAGCATACACCACCCTCTTACCTGTAAGTCAGCTCAAGTTACTTGTGCTGCAGAGTGCAGCTCTGGAAAGGGGTTTCTAGGAACAGAAGTCTGTAAGTCACGTATAGGTTTTGCTCTGTGCCTGTGCTTGTGGTAGTTGTATGTCCCCCCCCAAGTCCTTCTGAAGCTGCTGGTGGGATACCGCCTGGTCCTGAGAGCTGTGGCCTCCTGCACTGCAAGACTGGGGTGTGGGTGCCTCCTCAGGGACCTCACCGTTCTGCCCTGACCTTAGTCTGGAGAAGGAGCTCAGGGTAGCCCAGCAGCCCCTGGTGGTCTGCAGGCATCTTAGCACCCTTTGTAATGAGCCCCAGAACAGAGACAACCACAGGTTTCCTGCCTCATCCCCTGCTGGGTGAAGTCAGGACATGGTGTCCATCCATAAGGCTGCAGACAAAGGACACAGTCTGGTGGCTCATGCACAGGAATCGTTTTGCAAGTTATGGAAGCCAAAGGCTCACAGCAAGGTCAGCCAGCCTGGGCACACCCTTTTATGTTTTTATTTTGTGGTGTCAGCCATTGAACCCATGACCTCACTGAGCTATACCTCTAGTCAAGATAGTGGCTACCCCTTTGGACCCTTTATTTCCTTTTGAGATAACTTCCTACTCAGTTGTCCAGGCTGGGCTCCAATTTGCCACCCTCCCAGAGTGCTTGGGAGTACAGGCAAGCATGCCTTGCCCATTTTGGCTTTGGCACTTCTGGGCCCCATATGCTTGGCAGGCAGGCAGACTGCATAAAACCATGTAAAGATCTGTTTCATTTTACCACATGGAGAAAGACCTCTGAGTGCAGCCATGTGCTGTAGCTCCTGGGTCAGGACCTGGGTGTAAGAGACATGGCTACTTACCCAAGCAGACAGTGCAGTGCAGACTGGGTTGTATGGGAAGCAGGTGCCAGGAGAGCTTCTGCCACAAGTGGAAGAGGACTGCAGGAATGCTACAGCTGGCACTGAGGGCTTGGGTCACGGGTCCAGTTGGTGTGAGTAGGGAGTTTGTACGCATGGGACAGTGAACTGCCTGCTTGCCAGATGCAGAGTTCCAACCCTGAAGAGGGCCCCAAGGCTGCTCCATCACACTCTGCCCAGGATTCACTCACCAGGCCAGGCCCAGCTCCAGGACGTGCCAGGAGCTGAACGTGGGAACAGGGAGAGGTGCTGCGCCTTGCACAGAACCCTGCTGAGTAGACAGTGGGTGTGTGCTAATCATTGTGCTGAAGAGCTGGACTCAGTCACCTCAGTGACACTATGTACCACATGGCACACACAGTTGTGTGCACGGTTTTCACATATACTATTTTAAACTTATTTGTTTGGGCATTAAACATGGGTCCTGTGTGCTGGCTAAGTGGGCAGTCCGCCACTGAGCTATGCTTCCAACCCCTGAATTTACTTTTTTTTAGACAGAGACTCACTTTGTAGTTCAGGCTGGCCCTGGGCTCACTATGTAGCCCAGGCAAGCCTGAACTCAGCAATCTTCCTGCCTCTGCCTCCCAAGTGCTGGGAATTATAGGCATGAGCCACCACGTCTGGCTGAATTTATTTTTTTAAATTGACATATTGAAGATGCACAAGATATATTTAGGATGTGCAGTGTAGTTTGATGCTTTGACAAATAAGTGAATCTAATTAATGTGCATTCATTCATGCCCTTACTGTGTTCTGTGGCAAAGACACAGTCTGAGCGTGCTGTGAGTCATGTGCCACATGAAGATCTTCGGAGTTGGTTCTTCTATCTGCCCCTCCTTGGCCTCTGGCAGCAGCTCTTCCCACCTTCTGCTTCTCAGGGGACTCTTCAGATCCCACTTGTGAGCAAAGTCCTGGAGTGTCTGTCTCTGTGCCTTCACGGTGTCCTCCAAAATAGTAGGGCCCGCCTTGCTGAGGCTGAGTACTGGTCCACCCTGTGTGCGCATGTTGTTCATCCACAGATGCACACCTAGGCTGGTCAGAGGGTGCCCTGCTGTCACGAGTATTTATAGACCGTGAGAGCCTGTGCTGGCCCTCATGCTGTGTACCTGTTATGTGGAGCAGTGTCTATTCCTGCTCGGTTCTCTTACCCTCAATAACAGTCTTCCTCCTGGAACCTGCAGTTTCTAAGCTTGCACATAAGTTTCAATTTGAAAATACCTGTGTAACACCAGCCCCACAGTGACTTCTGCTGCCAGTAGCTGTACTTTTGTACTTTTTTGGTTTTTTGGTACCAGGCATCAAACTCATGACCTTGTGCTTGCCAGGCAGATGGTGGTACCACTGAGCTAATCCCTGCCCCAAATGACAGATTAATGTTTTTCCCCCGAGTACCAGGAATTGGACTCAAGACCTTTCACTTTCAAGGCATGCAGAGTGCCACTGAGCTAAGTCCCTGACCCCTTGTTGTTCTTTGAGACAGGGTCTTCCTATGTAATTCAGGCTGGCCTTGAACTTTCGCTGATCGTCATGCCTCAGCTTCCTTGCTAGAATTATAGATGTGCACCACCAAGCTCAACTTTATTCTTTTTTGGCAGGGACCTGACTGTCACACAGGCTGCTTTCAAACCCCTGATCTCAAGAGATTGCTCCACCTGATGCCCTCACTGGTGCCAGCTGACCGAAGTGTACCCTGTCCTGTGTGTGGAGGCAGGACATAGAGCATCAGGCACTTTGGCAGGTGCCCAGTGGCCTGAGCCTTATGGCCCTCATGGTGCTTTATGCCTCAGCGCAGATCTTTGCACTCTGCAGGGATGGTGCTGGCCCACAAAGGTGGCAGAGACTGCCAGCCAGCACGAGGCTCAAGTGCCCGCATGTTTCTTGCAGCTCTGCAGGATGCGTGCCTTCTAGAGGAGGATGGTGCTGGGGATGCCCAGCAGGTGGCTGCCTTCCCGCTGCCCATGGTGAGTGTCTGTGGACACATGTGGGGTGGAGGGGTGGACCTGTGCCTTCTTGGCCGTGGGAAGCTCGGCAGCATGCTGACTCTTGATTTCACAGCTGTTTGTCCCTAACATGTAGCCACTGCTGTGGGAAGGACATGGCACATAGGGTGCGGCATACCCGACTGTGTCCTAGCATGTGCCCACATGCCCTACTGTGTGGCCCTGTCAGCCTCTGCCCTGGTATCCGCCCTGGAATGGGGACCTGGTCTGGTTCCTTGGTCCCTTCTCCGAATGCCACACACACGAACCATAGCTGCTTGGGTTGTAGTTTCTGAGGGGTGAGTTGTTGGCATCCTGACGTCCAGAGGAGGTCTTTGTAGGGCCACATCTGGGCACAGGGCCTAGAGGACGTTGCAAGCACCTGAGGGGATGGTCACTGTGCTGCAGGTCCTAAAGGTGCTCAGGAAGGCTCAGGCTTTGGAGCAATGTGGGACAGGGTGGGCTGGTCTCCACAGCACAAGTGGTCACCTGTCTGGGTCCATCATCTTCCACAGGCTGGTGGTGTGCGCCTGTCTCCCAGCTGCTCAGGAGGCCAAGGCAGGAGTCATGAGCCCACCAGTGTGAACACCAGCTTGGGCAGCATTTCAAAAATTATTTATGACTGGTAAAATATATGTACCATAAAATTGCCCACTTCACCTGTTTTTAGGTATATAGTTCAATAATGGCAAGGGCCTTAGTACTGTGTTGGAGTCAACTCTCCTCTTCTTCTCAGAGGGAGACTCCACCCACTGACCAGCAGCACCTCCTCTCCTGCCACCCTCTACTGCCCACATAGTGTGTCCAGTGTGTCTGCTGGGTACAGGGGAATCAGGCCCTATGCACGTGAAGCTGTTCTGTGTATGCCCTGGGCCTATGTTCCCTTATAAATAAATCGCTTTATTCTTAGATAGCTGTAGATAAACTTGCAATTTGAAAAAACAATGCAGATATCCATCGAACTTCTTATACTCAATAATAAAATATGTGTTTGAAAAATCTATCTTGTGCTGGCATGGTGGTACACATCTGTATTTCCAGCACTCTGAGAGGCTGAGGCAGGAAGATCACACTTTGGAGCCCTACCTGGGCAACTCAGTGACTTAGTGAGACTGCCTAAAAATTTTTTAAATGCTGTAGGTAAATCTAAAGCCAAGAAAGAAGAGAGGAAATTAACCAGATCAATTTCTACTATTTTATTGTTCTTTAAAGTTACCTTACTTGCTTTATTTATTTGCCTATTTGGGAGTGCTGGGAGGCCAACCTGGCCCTTACCTATGCTAGCTAGTGGCTCTCTACCACTGAGCTATACCCCAAGCCTTACCTTATTTTTATTTTTATTTATTTATTTTTTTTGAGACGGTCTCACTTTGTAGTTCAGGCTGGCCCTGAGCTCACTATGTAGCTCAGGCAAGCCTCAAACTCAGCAATCCTGTCTCTGCCTCCCAAGTTCTGGGATTACAGGCGTGAGCCACCACGCCCGGCTCCTTACCTTATTTTTAATTTTGATGTAAACGTACTTGTTTTTGATATATAGAAGTACAATTGAGTTTTTGTTTGTTTGTTTGGTTGGTTGGTTGGTTCTTTTCTTGAGACAGGGTCTCACTGTGTAGTCAGGCTGGGCTTGAACTCACTATGAATCCCAAGCTGGGCCTGAATTTGAGGTGATCCTCCTGCCTCAGCCACTGGATTTCTGGGATTACAGGATTGTGATACGATGCCCAGCTGGGTTTTTTTTTTTGTTTTCTTGCTGAATTCACTTGTAAGTTCAAAGAGCACTTTTTTTTTTTAAAAGAGAGTCTTCTAAGTGTTTCTGTTTTGCTTTGTTGTTGAATGCAGGTATGTCCTCTATAAGTGACAGGGCTTCTTGTTTCCCCACTGTGTGCCTTCCTTCCCTCTCCTTTGTCCCATTTCTCAGCTGAAACGTGAGGCCCTCCGAAGAATGGCAGCACCACAGTGGAGACCTGTATCATGCTCCCCATCTGTGAGGAAGCATTCAAGTCACATTATGGAGTATTATGCATGTTTTCCTGGTTCTCTTCACTGGGTTAGAGAAGGCCCAATTCCTGTGTTTCTGAGATTTTATTTGCATGAGTGTTGAGTTGTTAAAGCTTTTCCTGCACCCGTCGTAGGTTGTGAGTCTTCCTCAGCCTGTGGAACATAGCAGATTGTGTCGGATATTGATTGGAGTTAAGATTCTGAACCTACTTTATGTCCTTTCTTAATATGGTGTTAACAGCAACATTTAAGTGTTGTTGAGTTCGATTTAATGTTATTTTGTTAAGGACTTTTGTGTCTGCATTCACAGGGTTATTGTTCTATGATTTACTTACCTTTACTGTCTGTCTGGTTTGGGTATCAGAGAAATGTTGTTCATAAGAGCAGTTGGGAGGTGTCCTCTTAGTGAAAGAGGCTGTGCAGAATTATTGCCAGCTCAGCCTATGAAGATGTATATTTGATGGGCTGCGGCTTTTTAGTGATACATGGAATTTCCTCAACAGTTTTGAGACTAATGTGCTATTTCCTAGTGAGCAGGTTTGACAAAGAAGAGATTTGTTTTCTGTAAGCTGTTAAATGTGTGTGTATAACTGTTTGTAGTGATACTTCATGATCTGGGTACATCTGCTGGGTCTATTGGTTTATCTAAGATATATTCCCAGTACTGGAAATTTGTGCTTTCTCACTTTTGTTCTTTGTCAGTCTTGCTACAGGTTATGTTTTATGTTTTTACTCTTTCTCTGTTGTCTTCATTCTGCATGCTTTGGGTTTATAGTACCTTTCTTTTTTTAGGTTCTTGAGTGTATTGAGTTGAGACTTTCCCCTTCCTTGAAGTGAGCATTTTAGGGCTGTAGGGTTCTCTGGTGTAGCTTCTTTTAAGGATTTCACAAAACATTCAACCTACTGCACCATTATATTTGAACTACATCATATTTTTAACAGTACATGTTTGCACTGTGAGGTTAGGTTGTTGGGAGGGGTTATTTTGCTTTGTTTTCAACACTGGGGATTGAACCTGGATAAGTATTCTCCTCTTAAAGGAGAATAGCTTTTTTTTTTTTTTTTTTTTTTTTGCTTTTTTGGAGACAGGGTCTCGCTTTGTAGTTCAGGCTGGCCCTGAGCTCACTATGGTGCCCAGGCAAGCTGCCGCGAACTCAGCAATCCTCCTGTCTCTGCCTCCCGAGTGCTGGGATTACAGGCGTGAGCCACCACGCCCAGCATTTTAAAGGAGAATAGCTTTTTAAAAAAATTAGCCCTTAAAAATGTATTTATTTATTATTTTCTAAATTTACTTTTTATTTATTTTTTGTACCAGGGATTACACTTAGGACTTTGCGCTGGTAAATCAGGTGCTGGTGCCACTGAGCCAAATACCTGGCCTTTTCTTTTAATTTTGATACAGGGTCTTCTGAGTAGCCAGGCTATCCTCAGACTTGTGACACTCCTGCCTCACCCTCTTGAGCTGCCAGAGTCAGTTTTATCCTCCCAAGCCTCCAGCCATTCTCATAGTTGTTCTCTGCTGCAGACAGATGGATTTGCTTCTCTTCCTCTGAGGTGTCTGACTTTCTTCTCCCTTCCTGAAGGACAGTTCCTGCAGACACAGGATCCAAGCTGACAGTTCTCCTCACCTGAGAAATGCCACTTATTTTCTTTCTTTTCTTTTTGAGACAGAGCTCAGTTTGTAACCCAGACTGGCTTTGAACTCACTGTGCGGCCCAGGTTGTTCTTGAACTTGCAGTGATTGTCCTGCCTCAGTCTTTCAAGCCCAATACTGGGATTACTGGTGTGCACCAGCATGTCCTCCTTTCATGCCATTTTTGTTTGGCTTCCATGGCTTCTGGTGAGAGCTCTGCTGTCATTTTGTCTCCCTTAAGGAAGAATCGGGTTGTTTTCCTGTGGCAGCTTTTCAGATGTCTTTCTTCACCTTCAGTTTTCGGGAGGTGAATCTTCTGGGTCCTCATGTGGATTCCTTTAGATTAGCCTATTGGGGGCCAACCAGATTTGAGAAACTCTGGCTTTATGTCTCTTTTCCAGTTTTGCAAGAGTCTGGGCTGAGTTTCTCAGCAGTGTGCTCTGGGATTGTGCTTGGACATTGTTTCTGTCCAGGCTGGCCAAGTCCATGTGCATTGTGGCCTCTGACTCACTCATGCCTTGCTTGTCTGTACCCACCTGCTGTCCTACCATCTTCTATGCCTACATTGCTGCCCTGTAGCACTTCTCAGTCCCTCTGGGTCCATGCCCAGCCCCGAACCCCACACAGTCTCATCTCCAATCTCTTGGTCTGAGATAGACCCTGGATAGTGTCTAAACTTAGCTGTCTCGGTTTGTCCTGCCCGGCAGGAAGGGCACCTTTGCCCTGGTCCACAGACACTAGCCAGCCTCATGGGCTATGTTGGCGCTGAGCTCTGTCTTCACGGGGACCTGGTGCAAGCAGGAAGGTGCGGCCAGGGTAGCATTCCCAGAGCCTGGGTTGCATGGCACCGGGCTGGCACAATGGCTACCATGTGTATGCCTGGTGGCCCCCAGCTGTGCCCAGCAGCTACCACTGCCCTAGCTCTGCATTTCCTGGGTGCCCACCAGCACCCCTTGTTTGCTGCACTCTGCAGTGTCAAGCCTGGAGGGTGTGGGGTAGGAAGAAAAGCAGGGGCCACCATAAGAAGACTACCTGAAAAGGCCCTGCCCAACGGAGCTGGGAGGATTTCAGGAGCCTCAGGTCAGGCCGAGGTGGAAGGTGCCCTCACGCTCAGCTGGCCTGTGCTAGATACCAAGTTCTGGATGCCCAGCGTGAGTCCAATGGTGAATCTGAGCTCCTAAAGCCTGGGCAGTGAGGCTGGGAGGACAGAGGTCAGGCTCTTGCTGTGGACACAGGGCAGCCATGCCAGCTGAGTCCTAATAATCCCAGGGGCTGTGGTGGCTGTGTGGTAAGGGGATGTGGACCCCAGGCAAGGTACAGCCTTGTACCAGAGACTCTGCCTGCTGGCTTTCCACATTGGTCCCTTGTGGTTCTGCATCCACATGAAGCCAAAGCCCTAGCCCAACCCAGGCAAGCATCTCTGTGTCCTGTGTTTGCAGACCCGCACGTCCCCGTTTAAGGACATGATCCTGTGCTTCTCTGAGGAGGACTGGTCCCTTCTAGACCCTGCGCAGACTGGCTTCTATGGAGAGTTCATCATTGGCGAGGACTATGGGGTCTCAGTGCCCCCGGGTGAGAGCAGAGTCAAGGTCCCTGGCCTGCTGTGTCTCCATCCCCCAAACCCAGTGTGCTGCGCTGTCAGTGTCTCCATGACCTCTTCATGATTTGGGTCTTGGCATGGCAGGGTCAGAAGGGACACCCCTCAGACCCTCCCTCCAGCCGTGTCCCTCTCCAGCCTTGTCCTGCTGGCCCCATACCTCCCATCTGCGTGGCCTCAGTGTCACAACATCCCTGTGGCCCACTTCTTGCCTTGGCAGTTGGGGGAGTAACCCTGTCCCTGTGCTCGTTGTCCCTGTCCTCAGAGCCCACGACTGATCAGGTGTGTCTACCCTTCTCTGCAGATGATCCCGAGACCCAGCCAGACCTCTCGCCAGCAGAGGACAGTGAACCCCGGGTCCCAGAGCTGCTGGAGCTGCAGGGCAGGGAGGGACCCCAGACCCCCTACCCAGGTAAGTGGGGATCCCAAGAGGAGAAGCCACATACACCCATGGCTCCCTGCCCTAGAGCAGCTTGCTCCTGGTCCTGGATCAGCCCTGGGGTGGGGGTCTCCTGTCGCTGCATGGCCCTACCCCACCCTTGCACACATCCTGTATTGTAGCCCCCATACTGACAGTGCTGTCCCCATCTTCTTGGTAAGACTTCCCTGGTCTCCAGCCGATCCCGGTGGAGGAGAGGAGGAGATGGGAGGAGCTACAGGTGCCTGAGTTCCAGGCCTGCCAGGTGCCCCCACTCACTCAGAACACCTGCCCAGGTGAGGGTCCACATCTGGGGTGCAGGGATGCAAGGTGTTGTATGTTTTCATGGAAGGACATGCTGCACACACGTGTGCACATGCCCAAGTGAAGTGTGTGCGTGTTGATGGGGCCGAGCAATCATCTTCCCAGGCTTCCCCTTCCTCCTCAGCCTAGGCGGGCTGAGGACAGACATTGCTGCAGCCCTGGCACATAGATCACGGCTTTGTGGACTTTATACTCTTGGGCTCAGACACTCTCAGTACAAACACAGCCCTCCCAGGGCCTGCATGGAGCCACAGGTCACAGAGTTGCCCTGTGGCCCAGAGGCCTTGGCACTCACCATATGGGCTTCACCACAGCTACCCTGACTGCCTGCAGGTAGCCCCCCTGCAGTGCAGACAGGGTTCTCTCCTTGGCACATAGCCCCAGTCCAGGCGCACGAACTGCAGTGCCAGAGTCTGGCTCTCAGTGGCAGAGGGCAGCCATGGACTAAGCAGGCACTGTTCACGTCCCCCCAGTGCTTCCCTGTGCCCAGATGCACTGTGCTGCCCACTTGCCATGCCTATGCTGAGGGCACTATTCCTGGTTCCCTCAGAGTTGTTTGGCTGCTGCCCAACTCAGCCCTTGAACTCGCTACTTAGTCCCAGCCTGGTTCTTCCCCCACCATGTGCTGAGTGCTAGAGAGGATGGTCTGGGCCACCGTTCTGCTCAGGGCAGTTGTTGGAAGGGCCGGACTGAACAGGGAGATGGGAGAGGCCTAACAGAGCACTCTCACTGCAGAGCCCACGCACCTGTGCAGGGTAGCATCAGCACCCCAAGCACTACGCCCTGCACCACCCCTCCTGAGACACCAGAAAGCTGGAACCTAAGCCCCCAGCTGGGATGGCAGTGGCCAGGCCAGACTCTGCACTCCACTCCATGTGAGCAGCTAGTTTGGTTTCTCATTCCCAAGGACCTAGGAGAGAAGAGACCAGTGGCCAGCACAGGTCAGGAGCCCTGTAGGGCAAGTCCAGTTGATGATGAGGCATGAGGGTGCTGTGTGGCAGTAGTTGTCCTCCGCGGGCGATGTGGGTGCTAAGCCCTGCAGAGACAGTGCCTAGGGCAGACGTGGGTCACTGGGATAAAGGCTGCTCCCCACTCCCTGACTGGCAGTGTACCCTCACCTGCTGGAAGGTGATGGGTACACCAACCACTTTCCAGTCAGCCAGAGCCCTCTCCCTCGGGGTTTTCCTAACCACATGAGACAGACTGAGGTTGCAGAGGGTGCATGGACCTCTGTCCCAGGTTTTTTCCTCCCATACTCTCTGTAAGTGGCAGGAAGAGGCCTGGCAGTGCCCTCACCATAGCTTAGGAGTCGCTAACTCTTAAATAGGCCTGGTCACTCCGGGGTGGCTTACCCCAGACCCCAGGGCACAGATCCACCAGGCCTGCCTCACTTCAATCCATGGTGGAATGGTCTCTGCCAGCCTGACCACCAAGGACAGGGTCACTGCGACAAAAATGAGTGTGCTCAGGGCCGGAGGCCACAGGTCAGGAGAGCTACATTGCCGGGCAGTCTTCTGCCTGCCCTAATGCCGCAGAGAGGGCCACTGAGGGCTTCATCCCTGTCCTTCCTGCCCTTGGGGGACACGCCCCATGCTGTCCTGCACTGTCTGTTGGATGAGCAAGAACCAGGGGCCACTGTAGCACCCACATCTAGTGATGGCTGAGCATGGCTGCCTGGTCATTGGCAGCTGATGGCGCTGGTCTGTCACTTGTTCTGCTGCCATTGCCCCTTGCCAGCCCAGGAGGGAAGAGCAGGTGTGCAGGCCTCCACTGCAGGGCAAAAAACCACATTAGGCCCCTTGATTGCCTGCTGGTCTCATGCTGTCTTCTGACAGGAGGCCACCACTGTCTACTTTGAATCCCAGTCTTCCTGCCTGCCTTCTAGGTTTCTCTGAGCCCCCTCCCCCGGCCTGGGCCACTGAGCTCCTGGCTTCCTGCTGTCAAGAGTGCAGTCAGTGGTATGATGACGTCAGGCCCAGGACCCCACAGAGCCGAAGCCAGAGTCTGTGCCTGCTCCTGTGTCGGCTCCCTCCTCCCCCATCACTGAGGAGGCTGTGCTGTGCACCTGACAGTGGAGATGCTTGGCGTCTGGGTGGGGTGGGTGGAGCCTAAGCTGGGAGAGGGCATGGGCAGGCAGGTTCTGGTGCCCCCCCTTCACCCCACCTGGTCTCTGCAGCCGCACCCACCTCAGCACCCCTGGAAGATGGCCTAGAAGAAGAAGTGACCATTGAGATCGTGCTGTCGGGTTCCGGTGATGAGGAGGAGCGTGGCACGGCAGCGCGCGGGGCCCAGGCTAAGGCATACGTGTGCCCGCGCTGTGGCAAGGCCTTCCGCTGGCGGGTCAACTTTGTGCGCCACTTACGCAGTGGCGACAGCGACAGCTCGACTGGGCACCGCGGGGCGCATGAGGTTCCCCGGCCACACCGCTGTGGGGCCTGTGGGCGCAGCTTCCGGCTGGCGGCCCACCTGCTAGCACACCGCCGTGCACACCTGCGGCCTGGGGACAGGGACGCCAAAGACCCCGTGGATGCCAAGGGGAGTGGGGACGGGGACAGGCCAGGCACACGCCGCCGTGACCCCCCACAGGACCGCGTACTGCGCTGCCGCTACTGCGCCAAGAGTTTCGGGCAGAACTGTGGGCTCCTGCGCCATGAGCGCCTGCACATGAAGCGCCGCTCCAAGCAGGCGCTCAATTCCTACTGAGCAGAGGCCTGGCCAGGAAGCAGCAGCAGCGCCACTTGCTACATCTGCGGCCAGAGAGGATACCCCTCTCTGGCTCGGGGTTTCCTCTGGCTCTATGCACCTGACTGCCAGACCTGAAGGGTCACAGTGCAACAGGGCCATTGTGTCCTGTCTAGGGAGAGCCCAGGACTGCAGTTATCAGCCAGCCAGCGCCAGGGCTGGTGCCACAACTGCTCCTCAGTTCAGACAGAAGAGCTCAGGTGTGGCCAGGTGTGGCTCATGCCTATATTCCCAGCATTTGGGAGGCAGAGGCAGGAGGATTGCTGAGTTCAAGACTTGCCTGGGCTACATAGTAAGTTCATGGCCAGTCTGAGCTACTAAGTGAGACCCTGTCTCAAAAAAAAAAAAAAAAGTCAACTGTGGCTCCTTTTGTTTTTTGCAGTACTGGGGATTGAACCAGGGCCTTTTCATTGTGCTACGTCCACAGCACCATCACCCCTTTTCTGTTTTTCTGGGTTTTTAAAAAGTTCTAAGTTGTCCAGGCCAGGCTAAGACTTCGGATCCTCCTGCCTCAGGCACCGAGTGCTGCAATGACAGGCATGCACCACCATGCCCAGCTGTAGCACGTTTTAAGCTCTTGCACACTTGGCCGAGGTCTTCTTCACACTCTGGAGGGCCTTGTTAAATGTGTCATCTGAGGGCTACTCTCAGCACCTGCCCGAGAGTGCATCCAGTGTGTCCCCAAGGGCCGGTGCAGCCTCCCACACTGAGGCTTCTTTGATCTGGGATAGAATGTGAGGAAGGCATGGGTGCCATCCTCAGCACATGTTGCTGTGCAACAGGCTCCATGCCTGCTATTGTGCATATGGCTGGCTCCAGCTCCCTCACATCAGTCCTGGGCTTCAGGCTGGCTCTCCATGCATCTATGACTCCTGGCATCTGCAGTGACCAAGTCGAGACACATTCTGAGGTTCCAGGGGCCCAGACTCTGACACAGAATGGCAAGGGACACAAGCATCTCCACCTCCATCCAACTTAAGTCCGCCACAGCCTGGTTGTGAAACTTGGACCCAATTTTGGGACACTGGCCATAGGGCCTGGGACCCTGTGCTTTCTGTGTAATGTCCCTGGGAGGACAGTGAGCCTACATCAGGGGCTCCTCATCACCCATGTGATTTTTCACGTCAAGAATCCTCTACCCCTACCCAATAAAAGCTCCTTTTGTTTTGTTTTTGTGTTTGAGTACCAAAGATTGAGCCTAGGCCTTCATAATGAGCTATCCCTGCCTCTATATGCCTTTTGAGACAGCCTTGCTAAGTGTCCTGGTGTGGCTGGAACTTTCAGTCCTCTGGTTCAGCTTCCCAGTGTACTGAGATTACAGATGTGCACCACCACATCTGCCTGAGATTTGTACGTTTTTTAGTAATGCAGTGTTAAAGATGGTTCTGCCTCACCTGATGTACAAATACCAACTTTTCACAAAACATTTCCAAGAGGGAGTCACACTGCCCAACTCGTTTAATGAGGTCAGTTTACCCTTCTAAAATCTTAACATAAACATCACAGCAACAAGTCACAGAGCAACATTACTGTGCACAGAAACTAAAGAAAAAATAACTAGCAAAACTCTGTAAAAGTAGGATTTTCTCTGTTGAGTGAGAAAGCTGGCTGTGACAACATACCAGGCAGGCTTAGAGAATGGAGGCAAATATTGCAGGATTCCTATTTTATGTAGCTCTGTGTTGTCAGTCTCGGAGTCTTGCTGTCTTGTCGTAGGATCTTTTGCCATTTTCAAAAGCATTCGCCAGTGATGTCTGTTTTATGTTCATTTTGGCAAGGGGTGGCAGTGGGCCGAGCCAGACTGAGTTCAATGTACAGCAAGCAGAGCAGTGTAGATAGAAGCTGTCACTGGAAGGGTTGGCCCTGCATGCACCCCAGTGAGTGGCAGCTTCTGGCTCACAAACTGCCACCAGCCATGACTCCTGGGCCCTTGGCAGGCCAGCACCAAACTGCTGCCCTCCGTTGGTCAGGTTCAGTTCTGTATCCCTGCCCTGGAACATCTCAGGCAGTGTTCATCAGGGTTTGCAGACGTTGCCCACACTAATGTCACTGCCTGACTCCTCAGCTCATCAGGCATTTGGTTCCCAGGAGTACATCTTGGGTCTCTGGCATGTGGAACACACAGCAGAACATGTTCTTGAAACCAGGATGCCTCTGTTGATTTACTGGCTCAGGTGGTGATGGGAGGCAGGGAGTCCCTGTAAATGCAGATGGATGAAGCCTCCTTCACCAGCTGTGCACTGCACGACTTAACAACCAGAGTGAGATTGGTGGCCCGGGGTGGAAACCTCTTACCTAGAATAAACTTTGCTCATGAGTTTGTTTTTTGGTAGTGTTTAGGATTAAATTCAGAGAATTCATATGGAGCTATGTCCCTAAACCTTTGTCTTTTTACACTTGATCTTAGCCAAAAGGCCGAGAAGTGATCCCTTTGTCTTTTTGACATAGCATTTCACTAAATTGCTGGATTTCCCAAGCTGAGTTTGAAATTCTCCTCCCCCAGCCTTCCTGAGTGTTGGATTAAGTCATACCCCACCATGCCCAAAGAAACAGCAGTTCTAAGAAACCCCAAACAGAACTTGTTTAGTTTGCAGCCAAAACTAAGGAAAGAAAGGCAAAATTCAGGTTCAGTAACAAAAGAAAAACCAACCTACAAAAGATTAGACGGATAGTTTGGTACAGGCTGAATCCCAGCAAAGAACTATCAGACTCTCATGTAAATTGTGCCAAGGATTATGGAGCATACCTACCCAATTAGATCCTGGCGTTCTAGTTCAGAGTTTACCCAAGAAGGTTATCCCACCTAGATGGCTTCAGTCCACTGAAGATGTCCAAATTATTCTAGCAAGTGAGAACAGCTTTTTAATATATCATTAATATTACTTTCCTGTTTAATACATTTAAAGTGAAGATTTTTCGTGTTTTTAAGTATACTGAGACAAATCGCGTAACCGCAATAATGTCTAGACAAACTAAAAGAAATCAAAGCACTACTTTCCTACATTTGAACTTCCTCACTGTTATAACATCGCCCCAGACCGCGAAGCAAGATTTTCACTATTATAACAACGCCCCAGACCGCAAAGCCAAGATTTAGTGAAAAAGCCGACTCCCACGAGGAGGAGCTAGCTGGTCAGGAGTCTCCACCACCGAAAGGGCCACGTACGCAGCCAGAACCGGCCCGGGTCACGCAGGACCACGGGTCTCGCGGGAAATGTAGTTTCGCGTGACGACACCCACACGGGGCCGCGGCGTCCCGGGTTCCACGACGGATCACTTTTCCCGCTCTGCCCTCTGCGTCGCGAGCTCTGAGCTTGTACTCTGTCCCCTAAGATTGGTAGTAGGAGAAAGGAGGTGACCCGGGCAAGGCGGATGGGACCAAACCCGCAGGGTCCAGCGCGCAGGGCCTGAAACCTGAAGGGAGAGAGGGGCTGGCGGAACGCGGGCGGGCCTGCGCAGCGCTTTCCCAGGAGGCGACGCGCGGCCGCAGGGCCTCCTGGGTACCTCCGCCCCGGGAAACGCCGTGCAAATTTGGCGGCGGTGCAGCGGCTCAGGTGGGTCACACAGCAAGTCCCTGGTCCCTATCTCCGACATTCAGCGTCCCACAGGTTAGCGGTGCTCCCGACTCCTAAAGAGATGAGTGTTAAGTGTGCACACCCCGTCTTGCTGTGTGACAATTGTACTTACTGTGTCTTTTGGCGGCCTTCCCACACATAGGGCGTCTAGTGCTTCCTTCTGTAAGTTGCTGCCAACGCCAGTTTGAATTTATTGGGGTTTTTGCAAGACCTAGTTTCCAGAGAAAGTGAGTTCTGAAAGTGAAAAGGCAGTGTGGTATGGGTTAAACTGAAATTGGAGTTCATAATTCCAAAGTTCTGCAGATTGTGATAAATGATTATTTTCTTGCTAGTGCTGCCAAGAACATAACTCTCTATGTAATCTGTCAGTACTACCAGGAACACTTGTTATGTTGCCAGGACTATGATATCAGTCTGCTCAGGGCTTGAACCCATTCTGGAATGTAACAGATGCATTTTCTGGCACATCCCTAGTCTCAGGCCATCAGGTGCTTCGTAAAGGTTTGTTGAGGGTCTTTATCTTTTCCCTTTTGTCTGCCAGTGCTGCTGCGACTTTCTGCTGCTGGGATAGAAATATAAAATGTCTGACAAACAGGTGGGATGCTAGTCCAGGACAATGTTGGCCATGAACAGTTCTATTTTCAGCCTAAGCAAATTCCTCTTGGCTGACCTGGCCCTAAACTGATGCCCACACCAGGGTACCAGTCTCCCCCTGCCTGTTCTTCCATGGCAGATCCTACTCTAAAGAAATATACATTCCAAGTATGTGTGTAGTGGACCTAACCCTAAATTGATGTATCCTTACCATAAGTTTAAGCTCATTGTAACTAATCTGTAATAACGATATAATATGTACAAATCATATACGGATAAGGTGAATTATACCCAATCAGTTAATCACAAGCATTCTGCTTCTGTAATCCATGTTTGCCAATATAACCTGGACCCTGAGAGAAATCGGGGCTTGGCATTGTTACTCTGAACTTGGGTTAGGCCCTTTGCAATGTGAAATAAGTGTTCTCTCTTCATTCGTGGACTTGGCTGTCATTCCTGACTCAGTATCTTGGCTTTGCTGCAACAGGAGATCCATGCACTAGTTGATGGCCCCTTTGTCTTTCCAGTAAGAATGTTTGCACTGAAGGCCTGTTTCCTAGGCTACAAGCAGAGGACATGTCTTTCCAGTAAAGTAGATACTGCAGCATTTGGGGGGAAGCATCCAACAAATAGAAATCTGACCAGAATGAATGCCCCTAGGGTGTGAATTCTGTCACTAGTCCTTGGGAACAAGAGGTAAAAACATTCTTAAAAGGAGAACATCCTAGCTCTACATGGCACTAGCATGACTGCACAAGATGTGTTTGGTAATCCTTGACTCAGTAGCCTTACATATTTGGTAGTGTGCACCATTTTTCAGAAAAGCAATGAGAGGTAGGCTGAGAAGGGCAGGTAAGGACCTTGACAAAGTCACTTGGGCTTGAAGGTTGGCCCAGGGTGGAGAAGTAACCTGTTTTACTGGAGAGATCGTCAGGGTCTTAGCTGTCTCAAATCTGTCACCAAATTTGTCATCTAGAGTCTACACACATATACCCTTTGTCCTGATAGATCTTCCTGGCTGTTGAGGGAAGGGTTTGCCAGAAAAATTTTAAAATTGGATCCTAGGAGCCATAACTTATACAGGTTCACAAGGTTTGTAGAGATTCATCTTCCTTACTTTGTGGTTAATAGTATTCATTTTGTCCCAAGTCAGTTTTTATTTTTGAAGTTGCTTTTGTAACACAGAAGTCAACTTAGAACAGACATTGCTTTAAAATAATCCAACCCCTTAATATCCCTATTATTTCTTAATCCTGTGGCTTAATGGACTTCAAATGTTGCAAGTGTTTCCTACCCAAAGTCAGTGATCTGGTTTGTTTGAGACAGGGTCTTTCTATGCAGTTCAGGCTGGCCTTGAACTGTCTAATCTGAGGCAATCTGCCTTCCCCAGCCTCTTGAGAGCTAGGATTATAGGCTTGTGGCACCACTGCAGCAGTAATTTGTTCTTAAGAATGATAAATTTTGCAGGAAAATTATAGGGGACTATTCTCCATTACTCTATATGGGAAAATTAGACTGTATCACACTTTTACTCCAAACCAATTTTTAAAACTGTAAATAAAATAGAGTACAATGCTCCCAAGTAACACTCCTTTTTTTTTTTTTTTTTTCTTTTTGGAGACAGGGTCTTGCTTTGTAGTTCAGGCTGCCCTGAGCTCACTATGGTACTTCCGGCATTGTGGTATGCGGTGTTGATTGTTGGTGGGCGTGTCTCCATGCCCAGCATTATATGTGGTTACCGGGGATCGAACTCAGGTCCTTGCGCTTGTGAGGCAGGCACCGGAACCACTGAGCTAACCCTCCAGCCCCCAAGTAACACTCTTTATGACTTACTTTATGACTTTATAAAAAGATTTTGAATTTTGTAAAAAAAAAAAATCATGTACTAATGTGCAGACAATTGCTTTTGGGGTTACATGGCCACTAGATGTACAGACAATCACGTCTGGTGTTACATGGCCTCTATTAGGGCCAGGATTTCACTGAAACTATGCAGTTGTCATTCATTGTGATTTTTCAAATCTACACGTGTTTGTGAAGTAGCATTGATTGTATTTGACATGACACTGAATGCTTTCTCCCCATGATTTTGTTAAAAACAAGCTTTAAGGGCTGGAGGGTTAGCTCAGTGGTTCCAGCGCCTGCCTCGCGAAAGCAAGGACCTGAATTCGATCCCCGGTAACCACATATAATGCTGGGCGTGGAGACACGCCCACCAACAATCAACACCACATACCACAATGCCGGACGTGGTGGCTCACGCCTGTAATCCCAGAACTCGGGAGGCAGAGACAGGAGGATTGCTGGGTTCGCGGCGGCTTGCCTGGGCACCATAGTGAGCTCAGGGCCAGCCTGAACTACAAAGCCAGACCCTGTCTCCAAAAAGGAAAAAAAAAAAAACAAGCTTTAAACACTTAGATATATCAGCGCTTGCTATATAAGGAGCCAATCAAATCTTAATAGCTCCACAAAATCAACCTTTTAGTTTTTTTCTTGATATTCTGTGTCTGTACATTTGGGTGAGCAGTGCTGGGCAGTTCTTACGCTGGGCTGCTTGGATTACAGGTGAGGCTGGTGGTTTAGTGTCTGGCAGTTTGTGGTGACTCTTGTCCTTTTTGGATTAGCCCCAGGCCTCTTCAGTATGTGCCTGTGTATCCAAGTGGGCAAGTAATGGCAGGGAAAGACTTTTTGAACCTCTGTATACATCATACTTACTGATGTCCCAAGGGCTAGAGAATTCCAAGGGAAAGCCCAGATCATCCTTGGAACAGAGTTTACATGGGTTTTGATGCAAGGAGACCTGTCTGAGGGTGTCGTTCCTGGAGAAGTATGCACAAGAAATAGCCATTGTTTATATTTTTTTCTGTATAATTGTGAGCAAAAAGTGCTGGATTGCAAGAGGTATACTGTCCACAATGTTCCAGTACTATAAAACCATGGTGTGTTGGTTGAAAACACTTACCCGGAACCCTGTGTGGAACCCTCATAGTAATAGGGAAGTAGTTAATTAGGGCAAAGTATATTTCTGTATATAATCTTACTGATAACCCTTTCTTTTTTTGTTTATACTTTCGGGAGATAATTTTTGGGAGCTCAGTAGCCAAAATATGGTTTTATTAACACAAAACATTGTATATTTAATCAGTACCAAGTATTGTGCTGTGTTTTGAGTATTATCTTTGCTGACCCTTGTTGAGTCATAAACTACTGTTGTCCTGCAGTGAGGCCTTTGCTTTCTTTGGCCTTTTCCAGCTGTTGTTTGAGAGCTCATAGAGGGGAGCCCGAACCAAGCCACACGTGGTTGTCCCTCTACTTCATTCACCTTTCCCCCAGTTTACACAGTGCGCTGTGTTCCCAAGAGCACTGAAAAATGACTCAGTCTCTGGTGAGTTGTTTCTCATTCCTCACTGAGGAGGTGTTTGTTGTTATTTCTTTTACTTGCAGGACACCATGTTTCCACTCCTTGTGTGGAGTTGGTGCACGGATAGAATACATCTCAGTTCCTTGTTCCATTGCCTTTCCTTTGCTTCCTCACACTTTCTCTGTCTCTTGATCCAGAGATCCAGCCTCTTCTTTCTAGTCAAGTTTGTCCTAGAGACCTGGTCAGAAGCTACAACACCGCTTACAAAAAGTGAACTTTGCAGCAGTCTTTTTTTTGTTGTTGTTTTTAAGTCCTAGGCTATAATTTTCACTCTAACCACAAACTATGTCTGTTTCACCCACATGCAAAATGAGTATTGCTTCACTCAGGAGCCTTAGGAACCTTTTCACATGTGTCCTTGGTGAGAAGCACCCTCTGCATCCTGGGGGCCGCCCTCTGCTGTGGGAGGAGCTGGCAGGTGCTTCCCTCAGGCCCTTGGAGACCAGGGCTGTCAGCTACTGTCCCTGTGGGTGCTCTGCTCTGGTGCTTTGCTTGGAGCCCAGGCCTCCTTCCTGGGAAAGACACTTTGTGCCACCACTCTGTGACTTACATGTTCCCATCAATATTCTTTTCTTTTGGATTCCTGAGTTGGAGTTGACCAGTTTTCTGCACCTACTTTGGTTATTTATAGTGAGTTTCCAGCAGCCTGTTTCCTAGTTTTTTATGGCTCTGTACTTTTAATGCAAGAAATTATTCAGTGTGATCATTTCTTTAGAAAAGTGACTTACCTCCCTGCCAGGCTACATGAATTAGACCAGAGCCAGCCCCCACTCAGGGACCGACCCTTCCCCTTCAGGCCTGTCCTCCTTGCCTGGGCTGCAAGGGGACAATAGCAGGCACTGTTCTGTGCCACATCCTAAGGCCTTATAAAAAGGTCAGAAATATTTTTGGTCTTTGCCCTGGCCACAAAGGCATTTCTTTTTCTTTTTCTTTCTTTCTTTTTTTTTTTTTTGAGACCAGTCTCGCTTTGTACTTCAGGGTGACCCTGAACTCACTATGTAATCCAGGCAAGCCTCAAACTCACAGCAATTCTCCTGCCTCTGCCTCCCAAGTGCTGGGATTACAGAGTGAGCCACCATGCCCAGCACTGTGGTATGTGGTTACCAGGGATTGAACTGGGGACCTTGTGCTTGCTAGGCAGATGCCGGAGCCACGGAGCTAAATCTCTAGCCCACAGAAAACCATTTCTTTTTTTTTTTTTTTTCCCCTTTTGAGACAGGGTCTCGCTTTGTAGTTCAGGCCAGCTCTGAGCTCACTATGTAGTCCAGGCAAGCCTCGAACTCAGCAATTCTCCTGTCTCTGCCTCCCAAGTGCTGGGACCACAGGTGTGAGCCACCATGCCCAGCACTGTGGTATGTGGTATTGATTGCTGGTGGGCGTGAGTCTCCACGCCCAGCATTCTATGTGGTTACCGGGGATCGAACTCAGGACCTTGCGCTTGCAAGGCAGGCGCTGGAACCACTGAGCTAACCCTCCGGCCCCAGAAAACCATTTCTTACATTAAAATGCTTTGCTGGGGACAAGAAACAATTTTAGTCCAGAGCCAGTTCCCTTATATTTCCTGTGGACCACAAGTCCAGCATCCTATAGCCTCCTGAGATGGTGGTTCCGCTCAGCTGTCCTCGGATAGCAAGTAGTGGGTAACCCACAGACCTCTTTCCAGTTTTCCCAGCAGTCTCCATGCCCCTCCTGGCAGTCAGTGGTCTCCTGAGAGGCAAGGCTCTGTGTTCTAGCCTTTTGTGACCTCAGCAACTCATTTCTGGTCTGCTTAAAAAGCCAAGCGCAGAACTTGGCAGCTAAAGCACTTCGTGATCCCTGTGACGCTATGAGTTCGGTGGTCAATTTCACTGCGTCTCCGAGCACAGCGGGGGTGCTGCGCGCGCCTTCCCTCTAGTGGCTGACTGCAGTATTGCTGAGCCAAAGAGCGCCGCTGGCCCTGTGATGGTTCCTGTGGGTCTCTCCCTGGTGGCATTGGGTGGGTGGTTTTCTACATGGTGGCACTCCCCTCCCGCGCATGATTAGTATTTCAGAGCCATTAGTGAAGTGGCATCATTTCCTACAGCTTTTCTTTGCTTCAAAGGTCCCAGGTAGGGAGGAAAACTTGAATGTAATCCATGTGGAAATCTCCCTAAAATATCTAACCGTCAGAAAATACATACAGCAGAGAACCCTATAAATATAGTGAATCCAAGAAGCCCTTCCTTATGAAATCAGTCCTCACAGTGCACCCGTGGACACACACAAGAGAGAATCCTATGAATGCTATGAGTGTGGAAAATTCTGCCAAAAGTCAGCCCTGACTCCACATCCCAGGATCCACCCAGGAGAGAAGCCCTGTAAGTGTAACAAATATATGAAAACCTATCAGAAGTAAGCCCTCACCATCAGAGAATTCACACCAAAGTAAAACAATTTGAATGTTGTGAGTGTGGAAAAGCCTTTGTCGGAAGTTACACCTCAGCAGACATCAGAAGATTCACAAGAAAGAGAGGTTCTGTATGGCAGAGACATGCTCTGAGTTCCTCAAAAACTTCTTTTTCTCTCGGACATACCACTGGTCCACGTTTCTCAGCCTTTTCTTCTCGCCATCAGAAACATGAAATTGAGCTCTGTGTAGCACAGTATGAATGAAAGTGATGACCACGAGCTCTGGGCCAGGTTAAAAAAGTGTCCTTGTGGTTTGCCTGATTTCTCATGTCCTTTGAGATGGCATCACTGATGGCACTGAGTGGCTTTGGGAGTTGTATGTCAGAGAAAGTCACTGTCAAAGATCTTCCCATCCCATTCTGAAACGTTTTGTTTGTATTTCCATGAGAAATACTCTGTTGAGCCACTGTTTTTGTGACCTATTTGCATTTCAGTAATACATTGAAGCTAACTCACTGTATGGGGATCTCAAGTTGTCAGTGCTTGTATACAAAAAATTTTACATACTGGGCCGGTGGGTTAGCTCAGTGGTTCCGGCACCTGCCTTGCAAGCACAAGGTCCTGGGTTCAATCCCCGGTAACCACATACAATGCTGGGCGTGGTGACTCATGCCCACCAGCAATCAGTACCACATACCACAGTGCCAGGCGTGGTGGCTCACGCCTGTAATCCCAGCACTCGGGAGGCAGAGACAGAAGGATTGCTGAGTTCGCAGCAGCTTTCCTGGGCTACACAGTGAGCTCAGGGCCAGCCTGAACTACAAAGCGAGACCCTGTCTCAAAAAAAAAAAAAAAAAAATTTTACATAGGGCCCGGGATTTAGCTCAAGTGGGACCATGTCTAACTTGGTATATGTGCTGCCGAAGCGAGCACACCATGCCTAACTTGGAAGCACAAGGGCCTGAGTTCGATCCCTGGTACTTCAATAAATAAATTCACATAGGAGAGAAACTTATGTCCTCATATTTATACTCAGGCCAGTTTATGAGAAAATCAAAGAAATCATAGGAATAAATAGTGCAACCAATTGGAATGCCTTTTGTAGCAGAGATTACCTCCTTGAACATTAAAAATAAACTTTTATAGATGTCTTCAGTGTGTCAAATCTTTCAACAGAACTTTTTTCATGTATAATAATTTGTAATAAAAAGCTACCCATTCATGTAATATAGATCTAAAGTTTCAAATAGGTTAAATGTAATATCCAAATATTTTTTGAAGGTTTTTTTTTTTGAGACAGGGTCTAGCTTTGTAGTTCAGGTTGGCCCTGAGCTCACTATGTAACCCAGGCAAGCCTCGAACTCAGCAATCCTCCTATCTCTGCCTTCCAAGTGCTGGGATTACAGGCATGAGCCACCACACCTGCCTCTGAAGTTCTTGATTAGTAGTTAAATGTGATTGGTGATAGTGCCTGCCTGAGGATATTAGACTGGAAATGTTTTTGGTTGTCAAAACTGGAGTTTGTGGGTGCTGCTGGCTAATGGTGAGTTCAGGCATGCTCTTAAACAGCTACGCTGCAGGGAGCAGCACCCTTAAGTGTGTTTATTCTATGAGTAGTATATGAATATTCAGTATTAATAGAAAACTCCCTGAACTGAACCAGGATGAATGGTAGGTTATATGTATACTTTGCATATTGTAGCTTACATCAATATATCCCACATTAAGTGGTACTTTAACTTTTTTTTTTTTTTTGAGACAGGGTCTTGCTTTGTAGTTCAGGCTGGCCCTGAGCTCACTATGTAGCCCGGGCAAGTCACTGCGAACTCAGCAATCCTCCTGTCTGCCTCCCGTGCTGGGATTACAGGTGTGAGCCACCACGCCCAGCATTGTGGTATACGGTGTTGATTGCTGGTGGGCGTGAGTCTCCACGCCCAGCATTCTGTGTGGTTATGGGGGATCGAACTCAGGACCTTGCGCTTGCGAGGCAGGCACCAGAACCACTGAGCTAACCCTCCAGCCCACTTTAACTTCTTTATATCCAGTCCAATATTGTAAGTCTAAAGCATTATTCTGCATACTCTTCATCCTACATTCATCAGTTTTAGAGATGAAGAGCCATCATCAACGTTTTAGCAAAGTCTTTATTTGGTTATGATACCTAATGAGACTTTTTCAGAAATTTATCTGGTTGGAGTTTTTTATGATTAGTCAAGACTAAATTTCCCTTGAGTGATCCATTTGTACTGAAAGATGACCAACTCTGCTTAGTGTCATACTACTGAGATTTTGTGGCTTGTCAGGGCAAGCCCCCCAAAGGAAAAGAGAAGCATGGAGAATGATAGTTCTACCTGCAGCAGGCTGCTGCTCATTGTGGTGTCTCACTGCATGTGCAGCTTTCAGGGATGGAGACTTGAGCAGGTGCAGTGGTATAAGAGCCACTGAGCTGGCACACCAAAGAGCTGCTTCTTTTAGGTAGAGCATTAGGTCTCTGTGGCATAAGAAATAGCCACCAAAACGACATGAATTTTCTGTCTCACAGTTCCTGTCCATCAGGTGATGGCTCACCTTGGTCCTCCTAGAAAGGGGCAACTCATCCGAAGGCTGATCTAGGGGTTTTGATTTCATTAATTTCCAATGTGATCTTTATTTCTTCTGCTGATTTTAGGAATTTTAAAATTCCTCTTCTGATTTCTTCAGTGGCCCATTGATCACTCAAGGATGAAATATTTAATCTCCACATTTGTATAGTTTCTTTGGGTGCTTTTTTTTTTTTTTTTTTTTGAGACAGAGTCTCACTTTGTAGTTCAGGCTAGCCCTGAGCTCACTATGTAGCCCAGGCAAGCCTCAAACTCAGCAATCCTCCTGTCTCTGCCTCCCAAGTGCTGGGATTACAGGCATGAGCCACCACGCCCAGCACTGTGGTATGTGGTACTGATTGCTGGTTGATTGCTGGTGGGCATAAGTCTTCACACCCAGCATTGTATGTGGTTACCAGGATCGGATTGAAGTCAGGACCTTGTGCTTGCGAGGCAGGCACCGGAACCACTGAGCTAACCCTCCGGCCCTTTTTTTTTTTTTTTTTGAGATAGGGTCTCGCTTTGTAGTTCAGGCTGGCCCTGAGCTCACTATGTAGCCCAGGCAAGCCTCAAACTCAGTGATCCTCCTGTCTCTGCCTCCCAAGTGCTGGGATGAAGTTTATTTTTGTATAGTTGCGAGAGTGAGGTATCAGGATCCCCACTATGATTGGTGTCTGTCCTTCTATATCAAGTAATATTTTATCAAATTGGGTGATGTTTGGTGCATAAATGGTTACAACAGCTACCTCTTCTTGGTGAGTTGTTTCCTTTTACCAGTATTCAGTGGTTCTGGCGCCTGCCTTGCAAGTGCAAAGTCCCTGGCTTGACCCTTGATAACCACATACAACAGTACCAGGCATGGTGACTCATGCCCACCAGCAATCAGTATGCCATACCACAATGCTAGGCAAGGTGGCTCACGCCTGAAATCCCAGCACTAGGAAGGCACAGGCAGGAGGACTGCTGAGTTTGAGTCTTGCCTGGATTACATAGTGAGCTCAGGGCCAGCCTGAACTACAAAGTGAGACTGTGTCTCAAAAAAAAAAAAAAAAAAAGAAAAAAAAAAAAGCTTAATGAAATCCCAGTTTTTGACTCTTTGTGATAGTTCCTGTGTGATTAGGGTTTTGTTCATGAAGTCTTTGCCTATACCAGTGTCTTCAAGAGTTCTCATTTCTCTTCCAGCAGATATAGTGTTTGTTTTAATGTTTAGCTCTTTGAATTCATTTCAATTTTATTTTAGTGTATGGTGAAAGATACAGGTCTAATTTTAACCTTTGGCAAATTGAAACCCCGTTTTCCAGCATCATTTATTAAAGACACTATCTTTCTTCCAGTGAGGGTGTTTAGCTCCTTTGTCAAAGATAAGGTGGCTCAGAATGTCTGGCATTGTATCTTCACCTTCTAATCTGTTCCATTGACCCTTAGGTCTGTTTTTGCCAAGACCATGCTGTTTTTATCACAGTAAATTTATAGTATAATTTCAAGTCAGGGATTGTGGTACTCCCTGCCTTGCCTTTGTTGCCTAGGACTGCCTTTGCTATTCTAGGTCTCTTCTGGTTCTAAATGAATTTTAGGATTGTTTTCTCTAATTCTGTGAGATATACTGTTGGAATTTTGATCAGGATTGAGTTAAATCTGTGTAACAGCTTTGGAAGTATGGTTATTTTCACTGTACTGGTTCTTTCTTTCTTTCTTTTTTTTAGGCAGGGTCTCACTTTGTAGTTCAGGCTGGCCCTGAGCTCACTAGGTAGCCCAGGCAAGACTTGAACTCAGCAATCCTGCATGTGCCTCTTGAGTGCTGGTATTACAGGCATGAGCTACCACGCCCAACACTGTGGTATGTGGTACTGATTGCTGGTGGGCGTGAGTTACCATGCCTGGTATTGTTGTATGTGATTACAGAGGATTAAACCAGGGACCTTGCACTTGCTAGGCAGACCCCAAAACCACTGAGGTAAATCTTCGGCCTTCCTTGTCTTGCTTTTTATTTTAGATTGAAAGCTTTCAGGTTTTGTCCATTATGATGATAGGAGTTGGTCTGTCATGGATAGATGGCTTTTATCTGATTAGGATTATCTATTCAAATTTACCGTAGGGCTTTTATTGTGAATGGGTGTTGGACTTTGTCAAATACTTTTTCTCCATCTGTTGAACTTACCATGTTTTTTGGTCCATGGCTCACAGATTTTGTCTTGTTTGTTACAGTCTGTTGTCATAACTTTACATATTAAAATTTTCACTTTACCCAGGTGTTGTGGCTCACACCTGTAATATAAGCACTCAAAAGGCTGAGACAGGGGCCGGAGGGTTAGCTCAGTGGTTCCGGCGCCTGCCTCGCAAGCGTAAGGACCTGAGTTCGATCCCCGGTTACCACATATAATGCTGGGCGTGGTGGCTCACGCCTGTAATCCCAGCACT
>PVIC010010865.1:0-42577 GCA_004025085.1 Thryonomys swinderianus
GGGATGGCTGCTTACCTCTTTGGCTTTTGTCACAGATCTTTCCTCTTCCAGCACAGCCCTTTGGCCAGCAGGTCCAGGCTCTAGCTTTCAGTGCCAGGGCAGACCCCTGGGCCTCCTCATGTGTACTCCTACTGGATACTGCCTTGAGCTCCATGGTTGCAGGTGGCTCCTTCCTTCTCTAGAGAGGAAACAGATCTTTTGCACCATCCACATTTGATTCTGTGGGCGGCCACTCCAGGCCGACACTGTGAATTTCTGTGTCCTGCGTTAAATCTGACTGAGAGAATGTGGAGTTTTTGAGGAACCTCACTTCAACCATGTAACTCTGGAGAGCGCTAATACACTCCTATTGAAAGGTGTGGGTATGAAGTATTTTATAAGAAGAATAAAAAGCTGACACAGAACTCTAGATTTACATACTTTTTTTATTATTAAAGAATGGATAAAATTCCCAAATGAATACCATCAGCCTTTTATCAAATACCAAGGTGATCAGATTTATGGTTATAATATTAATCAAACCTTCAGAGTCAAGAAGAAAAGTAAACTATGAAAATCATCCTACTTTAGTGCAGAAAAGAAGGAAGAAATATTTAATACCTCAATTTACTCTCAAGTCCCTAAGTCCTCTGTGGCAGGACATTCGTTAGTCATATTTCTTCCTAAGCATGACAAAGGCAGCTTTGTACAATACACTTGTGAAAGTTTGCCCCCTCAAAGTCAGGAACTCACTGCATATAAGAAGGGGTGTGCAATCTCTAGTATCTTCTGGTCCAGCAGAAGCCAGAGAGACCTACAGTTTCCACACTAGGTGAGAAGAGCTAGGACTGCAGGAAACGCGCCATACACAGCAACTCTGCCCAGAAGTTCACACAGATACAGAGAGGCCTTGCAGGAAAAGCCTCTCAGAGGAAGCAAGAAGGGCCTTGAGCAAGCTGAGGGGCCAGGGTTGGAGGAGGGGGTGGGGGGAAGAAGCAGGTCCCGGGAAAGAACAATTAGGAGGCTGATACAGTAGGAAGAGGTGGTTGTAGTAGGGGAGGAGTACACTAGGATAGACAAGAGCAGGGCTGGACCAGGGGGAGGACAGAAAATTGAGGTTCACTCACAGTCCTTCCCGGGGGGGGGGGCTGGTGAGCAAAGGGACCCTTGGTTTGCTGTACAGACTTCTGAGGAGAACATGACAGCAGCATCATTTTGATAGCTTCAGTTAGGCCTCCAAATGATCTCAAGAATATTGAGCTCTATCATGCCTCTAAGTACCTCTGAGAGGACTAATTACACCAAATTAAACTAATCTAATTCTGTGACTGATCCAATTATGTATCTATGTTCATAAAATGTCACAGGAAGATGGATCATAGATACCACACACTGGTGATGAATCTAAATTAATGGAAAAACTAAGTTATTTAAAAATTGTCCTCAGCTAATTTTAAAAACTCAACAGCAAATGTATTCCTTTATGTTTGTGTCCAGAAGTCATATATATGTGTATGTGTGTGTATGTGCATGGTAGATGATATATGTCATGTAAGAGTAAAATATCTACCAATTATTTTCTGTTTGGGCTTACCTATAATAAGGAGTAAGGATTCCTAACATGTAGCCCTTTCCTTACATTTCTACTCAGATGATAAAGACTCAAAGACAGAATTAGCAAGAATTGATAGGATATTTTAGCTTAGTAAATTTCATCAGAAAATATTTTGGTTTATTATGGGTAGATTTTAATTCATGACTTGGTGAAATTCTTTCTTTTTGGACATTTATCAAAGCACCACAGTGCATGAAAGATCACTGTACTTATTTTTTGTTTTTGAGACAGTTCTCACTTTGTAGTTCAGGCTGACTCTGAGCTCACTATGTAGCCCAGGCAAGCCTCGAACTCAGCAATCCTCCTGTCTCTGCCTCCCAAGTGCTGAGATTACAGGTGTGAGCCACCATGCCCGGCACTGTGGTATGTGGTATTGATTGCTGGTGGGCGTGAGTCTCCATGCCCAACATTGTATGTGGTTACCGGGGATCGAACTCAGGACCTTGCACTTGCGAGGCAGGCGCCAGAACCACTGAGCTAAATATCTGGCCCAATATCATTGTACTTTTTAAACAAATCTCTGCCCTTTATCTTATTTGAGGTGCTTTTGCCTTAAAAAATGAACTTCTAAAACTATGTAAAAACTCAAACATCTTAAATTGAAAATGATGTTAAGCAACACAGTATGTTTCCCAAACACCAAAGAAAAACACCGAGGGCAAATGATAAACTAACAGCAAAAACAAAAAAGCCTCCAGAAAACAGCACCTTGTTAATAATCTATAGGATAGAAACTTCAAGAAATTATGGTTCAGATATTCAAATATTTTTGGATAAAGTGACTTGAGACTTAATTTTAATCCTACTATAATTCAGAGTAAAACACTTGGACATGACCTTCAAGTGACATTGTGAAAGAAGAAACAGAAAGTCTTGTCCCCTACCTTAGCTTTCAAAACACCAAAAGCGAAGTATAGTTATGGCATAGGATTCTTTCAAGCAACACTGAGGGCAAAAGAGCTGACTGGTAAAAGGAACTGTGCGACTTCCATTTTCTTTACACATGTTTTAGCTCAAATCAAAAGCCCTTAATTAATGAAATAAGAGATCCCTTTGTTACATGCTGGAGGCCACATCCTGTGACCCTGACCCTCAAATATGACTTATCATTTTCTCTAGTGTGAGAAACTGAAGGTTTAAATAAAACCCAAAATCTATAATAGGTATTTAGAAATAGGAAGAAAATCTTCAAAGGGGAAAGGGACTTAGGGAGGGAAAGAAATATTTGAGGGTGAAAAGGAAAAAAAAATAGGAACAAAGCTTATATATACGTGGGGTTCAGGGGCTGAAGGGAAGGGGTAGGAAAAAGAAGAATCAAGACACATCATAATAGGTACAAATTCTCAATGAGGAGTTTGATCATCATGTATTCCTAAAATGTACCCATATACTCACCCGAAAGAAAAATAAAACCAAAAAAGCAAAACTGTCATTTCTCACAGAAAACTACAGAGCTAAACAGTAACTACAATTTATCAAATGTGAAGCTATGTGGAAATGGAAATGAAGTAGCTTAAGACAAAAGCATATGATCTGTGTACCAGTAAAGTGAAGCTGGCAAAGATAATAAAGTAGAAGAGAAAATTTAAGAACTTTAAGTGGATGATTATTTCATTGTGTCTGTATGTGGGATGGCTAATTAAAAGCCGACTCCCATCCACCTGCACAGGAGACAGATGGTTTGCCTTCAGTGATTTACTCAAGTCATAAGGAAAAACAATGGGAATGACAGGCACAGAATCCTAAGACCTGCAGCAAGCGTCAGACTTCTGCACTGGCACTGCCATGGCTACATAAGGGATGTCACAGAGCTTCACACCATTATTTATCTTACATCACTGGTGATCTTGCTACCTATTCTCTTACCTGTTAAACAAGCTTCTAAGTTACAGCTGTCTTGCAGGCCATCTGTATTGATATAATATCATGCACTTCATCCTTAATATTTGTTGGTGAACTAAAAGAAAACCATTTAAGATTACAAATGCAGGGTATTTATTTTCTCAAATGAGAAACCTGACATTCAGAAAGAGTATGATATTTTTCCAAATAAAGCTGCTAATACGATCTCTCTGCTATTAAACCATAGATTCCTGCAATCTGAGCCCTATTTCCCATCACTCCAGCCCCTTCCTGTCATTTGATGCAACAGACTTGTTTCCAGTAGCTCTGAGGCAATGTTGCCCATTCTACGTTGCTTTGAAATTCACAAGTTTTGCTCTGGCCTTTGCAGTGTTCCTAATGACCCCAAAATGCTCAGGGCTGGAGTGACTTCACGGCTGCTTCTTTCTCTGCAAAGTCCATTCATATGCCTACAGCAAGAGTCAGGTGCACAAAGAGCTGTGTGGATGGTCCCTGCACATACTGCCAGGTGGCAGGGTGGCAGCCTTTCATCCAAGGCTGTGAAAGAGGTCACCATCGAGCAAGCGCAAAGTGGGCCACATACAAGGTCATGGGCAAACATCTTACCCTTTGAAGGCTCTTTAGGGCCTATTACCACTGGACTGTCCAGGTTTAATTCTGGTGAGGTTAAGGAACCTTTTGCTCCCGTTGGAACAAATACTTCTAATGCTTTTATGTCAGTTTTTACCCGTCTTCTAGTAACTTCTCTTTCTACTACTGCTTCATTCAATTTTATATAACCATGAATAGTCTCACTCTTTCCATTACATTCTCTGATTCTAATGGTTTATACAGAATTTCATCTGTTCCATGGATTATTACACTTCCATGCATTACTGTTCATTTTCTTTTCTATCTCTGAATATCTTAAATATTTCTTTTCTCATCATCACAATTCTGAATCATAGAACAGTTGATACTCAACTCTGTCTACATAATGTCTGCACCTACACATGTTACTCTGCACCTTGGTTTTGGATCTCAGTTTGGGGTTGGTGTTTGCACTATTTCACCCCATAAGCCACAGTGACAGTTTTCTTACATAACTCTGTTCTTGGAATAGGCGAGACTGGCGGGCCGTGACGGCCGCTCCCCAAAGATGGCGGCTGGCAGTAAGCCAGAGACTGCTGCTTAATACAAACCAGCTGATCGCAGGCCTTGATTGATATCACCCGTGCTCGGTGGGAGGGCCCCCATGGAAGGATATATAAGCGCCTATACAGGAAGCAGGGTGGTGGTGATAATAAAGCTCAAGCTTGCACTCCGTGGTTGCGGCTCTCTCTGCGGGATCAGCGAGGGTCGCGACAACTGGTGCGGAAACCCGGGAACGCCACGTCGGTACCTGGGCGGGCGGAGGAGCAACGATCCGGTAAGGTCTGCGGACGCGCGGCAAGAGTAGGTTTGCCCCTTGTAGGGCGGAGGTTTGCTTTCAAGCTAGCAACAAGATTTGAGGACCCATGGGTTCAGAAAACTCAAAAGCGACATTAGAAAACGCTTTGCAAAGAAAAAGGAGGGGGGTCAAGAAAATAAAAAAGAGAGAAAGAAGACAAAAGCAAAAAAGAGAGGAGGTGACGGGAGCAGACAGAAGGGAAAGGGAGGAAGCCTCCGCTCCCCCACGGCCTTACAATGCCTTAGCACCCCCCAGGGAGGACATTAAAGGGTGGGCTGATTTGCGTGAGGGAGGCATGTTATTTCCTGTTTTTGAAGATGCAAATCAACGAAGGTACCATCAAAACATTGATTTTAAACAAATAAAAATGCATAAGGAAGCTGTCCAGGCATATGGACCACAGGCCGCCTATACTCTATCTTTATTAGACCGCATGTCCACAGGTGTTGCCCTGGCTCCCGATGATTGGACAAACATAGCCCGAGCCACCCTATCCGGAGGGCAGTATCTGATATGGAAGGCGGCCTGGCAGGAGCTCAGCCAAACCATGGCCTGAGAAAACCAGACCTCGGGCGGGCCTCACGCTCATTGGAATCTAAGTATGCTGACTGGCCAGGCTCAATTTGTGGGGACTCAGAACCAAGTAGGGTTCCCTCCAGAGGTGAGGGGTGTTTGCCCAGCGGCCTGGATCAGCTGCTGCATGCGGAACTCGTGGAACCCGGGCTGCCACAGGTGTTTCTCATCCCCACGGCCAGGTCCCGCTGCTCAGCTCCAGGTGGAGTCATTTCAGCTGATTCCACCTGGCTGGTCCCAGGTGCTGGGACTCAGCAGTGAGTGGTTAGGCCTGGCGCCTGGTCCTTGGGGGCTTTTGCTTCAGCGCATATACTTCCAACCAATTCAGACAATTTTGTGCACAGCTAGGAATAAAACACTCCACAGGCATCCCTTACAACCCACAAGGCCGAGGAATCATAGAACGCGCCCATAACACCCTCAAGTGTCAGCTAGAGAAACAAAAAGGGGGAGAAGAGACCCTGGGGCGAACTGAAAGGGAACACCTGGCCATTGCCCTTTTTACCCTAAATTTTCTTTCCTTCGACACTCGGGGCCTCTCCGCGGCCGAACGCCATGCGGGTGGGGGACCTCAAAGAGCTCATCCCCCGGTCCTTTGGAAGGACCTGCTGATGGGGCTTTGGAAAGGCCCAGACCCAGTCCTAATCTGGAAGAGAGGAGCAGTTTGTGGTTTCCCACAGGACCAGGAGTCTCCTATTTGTGTCCCGGAACTCCTAGTGCGCCTCAGCCCATGGGCTGAGCAGACCGCAGACAGAAACTATGAGGAGTCTCGTCACCCTGTTGCTGATGACATCGGGAGCCCTCGGTCAGCTCCAATGGGTGTGGGTAGGAGAGCCTCCAGTCCTCCAGGTGGTGGGGAATGATGCACCTTTCTTTCCCTCTATTTTCTCTTACTCCGGTCGTGTCTAAGGAAAGCCAGGCGCCCCGGTAGACCACCCTTCCTTTTCCTTTGTTGGAACGGGTCTGTCCCATCGGAAGGAGCTGACTGAACAAATGAGTAGTGATGGCTTGGTTACTTATAGACCATGGGTAAAGCATATTAAGTAGCACCACCACCACCACAAGTTTGGTCCTTCCTTGTAGCCATCTCTATTTTGGCTATTTTTACCAAACATGAAACATCTGTTTTTGTGTGTAATGGTAAATCAGCATGAAATGAACAAAGCATTGCAGGAGCCGCTTGGTTCTCTGAATTCTCTTTACACAACCCAGACAAAATTACTTCACAAACACTTTGCCAACTTTGCTCTTAGGAACTCCCTAAAGTGCTGCTTCTGAAATTTTAACATGCACATTATGACGGAATCCTGTCAGAGATCCACTGGGGTGAAGACTGACACATTACATTTCGAACAAACTCCAAAGTGACGTCAGTTGTCTCAGAAGTGAGCAGCTTTGGGGAATGAGTGAATAACCAAACTCCTTATGGTGCCAGTGATCTGCCTCTAGGGGTTGCTCCCCTCCATCCTCAAAGGCTCACTGGAGACTGCAGCCTACCGTGCACCTTCCTCAGGCATCCTCAGATGCGCGTCATCTCATGCAGACGGCTCAGAGTTCCCAGCTTGTTGAGAGCAGCCAAGGAAGAACTCGACAAATGAAGCCAAATCCAATGATGTCTTGCAAACTGTAGACTGCTCATCTGTTGTGGGCAGCAGGCCTTTCCTACTGCCTTTATTTTTGCTTTTAATGCTGCTCACTTGGGAACTTCTTTTTGTTTTTAATTAGATAGTAACAAAGTTTCACTTGCTACTTGTATTATGATTTTATCAAACACAGTAAAGATATATACTCTCAAAGTTTTTTTAAGCAAAACATTTATTGGTGCGTTCTAGATATACATAATAAACATCAAGAAATTATATCTTCATATTTCTTTTATGAAACTATTTGTGTGTGTGTGTGGGTGTGCTGGGTAGTGACAGGAAATGGACACTGAAGATAACATTTTGGAAAGTCTAAATTAAGAGTTTAGACTGAACCAAGAGCAAGATGACTGGATGTAGACTGTAAATTCTCTGTTTATGAGCTATGTGCTGTTGAGAAAATTGCTTTTAGTACATCAAATACCCTATCTGTAAAACACTTGTAATATATTTATTTCCTAGGATTTTATAAAATTGCAATGCCTCAATTTTTAAACTTTATATACAGAGTGCTAAATAAATGCAAGCTATCATTTTTATTGTCAGCAAAAACTACAAAGTGAAAAGAAACCAAAACCCCACTTATCCAGACTATTCAGAGTACTCAGCCCTGGATTAAATATGAAACTTAATGAGGGGAATGAAAATGGGCTGGGCTTTCTGCAGAGATTTTGGTTAATGTCTAAATTTGGACTAGAAAGACCAGAAATCAGTTGAGTAAAGTTTTTCTGGAGGAGACAAAGACGTAGGAGACAAGAAGGAAGACCCAAATCAGAAGGTTGTGAAAGCAGTGAACTTAAGGCAGAAAATTGGAAATAGTCAGCAAACTAAGGTGGGAGGGGAGCAGCAATAGCATCAAACATCCCTGAGAACTTCACTGAAGTGAGAAGGCATGGTCATCTTTGGCTTTGCCTAAACAGTGATCATTACCAAGAGA
Organism: Thryonomys swinderianus; assembly: GCA_004025085.1. Lineage (NCBI taxonomy): Eukaryota > Metazoa > Chordata > Mammalia > Rodentia > Thryonomyidae > Thryonomys > Thryonomys swinderianus. The sequence continues at coordinate 8,040 of PVIC010010865.1, forward strand.
GCAGTTTCTGTAGAGGGATTGGTTTGTTTGTGTGCATGTGTATATACACCCCATATACATAAAGAATTGAATCCAGAAGTACAAGGAATAAATGGAAACTGTGGTAATTTAAACAATGCTACAGTTTCAAGTACTTGGTGGAAATAAGATGAATTATCCTCACCTGCCATCATCTATTATAAGTGGAGAACCACTAAGAAAAGAAGTTCAAGATAACAGTGGAAAAGATTAAAAATGCTATATCCCTGAGTAAAATGGTAAAGATGGTAGCTCAATCAAAAACGAGATAAACCTTCTCAAGACAAAATTTTCTGAAGCAAAAAGAAAAAGCTTAAGTTTTTCAGAACCTTAGTGTATGCCAAGAACTGAGTTAATTTTCTTCATTGTGATAACCCTGGACTCAGATTTCTCAATGTTAAGACAAGGAATTGGACCAAGACAGCCTGCATCCTGATGAAGAGAGAAAGCGTAAGGGAAAGAAATTATTAGTTTTAACCAGGTTCTCACGAATAAGGAAGAAGCCAAGCTAAATAACCAAACTATTAGAAATACAGCATTCTATACTAACAGTTTGGCTGTTATCAAGATATTTTTATCTGAATAAATACTCTAATGAACGTCCATGATAAATTAAATGTGGCATTTGTGTCCTGCTTAACTGAGTCATATTTGCACCTAACCAGTATCTGCTAACAACCATCAAGAAAATTGCAGCTACTTTCATTAAATGCCTTTTCTTGAAGATAATAGAAACAGCTAAATAATCCATTTTTAAAAACTGGAAAAAATAAATTGTTCAAATTTATTTTCTGTTCAGATTTTGGTTATACATAAAGGCTGAAGCAACATGGACTACAGGAAGTTCCTGTAGGTAGCAGTAACTGATATCAGCCAATTTCATATTGTTTAATCCATTTTAATGATGGCATAACTAGTGACACCTGGAATATTTTTTATTCAATAAGAATCAGGAAGAGAACAGCATTGGTGCGCGTGTTGGTGAAGGTTTCTTGCTTTGGGAAGAGAAAGGGATTAGACAATGATGTTGCCATCACTCAGAGTTTCGTCTGTGTGGGATGAGAAGTTCTGGGGCCGAGACGCGAGAGGAGACCATTTCCTGGATGGGTGTGACCAGGTACGGGGGGCGGGGTCTGAATTCTTCCCTTCGCTCTGCATTGTGGGGAGGAGCTGTGTGCTCTCCTGATTCAGTGCGGGTGCCCGATCCAGGGGTGAACGGCGCAGTGGCGCATAGGAAAGACAGCGGGATGGAAATTCACTATCCGCCACCTTCACTCTAACACGCATGGCCCCTTTTCTCTCCTTGAGGTTATTTTGGGACACTCCCCCTTGGCGCTAAAGAAAAGGAAAGGCTCCACCTTCTGCCTGAAAACTCTGGGTAACCGCCTTAAGTCCACGACCCATCATTCATTTCCCTTTTCTTCTGGTGTGGTACAATGTTTCAGCCCAAAACTTTTGAAGAAAACATTGCATTTCTGACAATAATGCTTTTCTTTCATGATAGACACCCGTGAATTTGCTGAATAGGGTTCTGACAGAAATAACAAGAGACCACTTTAAAAATTACAAAACCTGACTCCCGTTGAAGTGAGACATATAAGTAATGTATAAAGTCCATATATCAGGAACAAGTGGCTTACACTTTAATTTCTATATGTGAAAATGTATACATGATAGGAAAAATGGTGTTAACAACCTGAGTTAATTATCCTTAGTTGAAAAATTACAAAGGAATCCACCTATCTTCCTTTACAGAAGTTCTACTTTAAGGGCCATACATAGAACAATCAACTAAAATTTCCTCATTGCTGTATATTTAGTCTTCAGCTAAAGATTAACTTGTCCTGCTATGAGAACAAAAAACAAAGTACCTGTTCCTGTCTGTTCCTTGAATGAGGAGATTGTAAGAGGGTAGTGGTGGCGGACTGGAAGCCTGCGAACTGCCCAAGCAAGAACCTGCTGAGAAATTAGACACTAACCTGTGCATGCTGCGCCCTCTGCTGGTCTCGAAATACCTGCGTTAAGACCTGGCTGGAAAAGGAACTAAAAATAATTACCTTCACTACTCTACAACAAGCCTTCAATTATAAATTGGTTATGAGGCTTTTTGTGTGTAAATTATTTCAGAGATCAAGTCTATTTAACTTGTGAGGCCTAATTCAATTTATACGACTTTAAGTGATGATAGCTACTACACAGAAAAGACGAAGTAAATAAATTTTTGCAGAAACAAATTCATAATAGATAAAATAGGGACTAGTGTGATAGGAACTACAAAATAGGAAGAAAATATGCAAAAAAGAGAAAGTTTGGATAGGAGAAAGTAAAAAAAGGTTAAAAAATTTGGTAGATTAAAAAAAACAGCTTTTGTATATGGGGGCAGGGCTGAGGGAGAGGAGGGAAAGGGAAAATGAAAATCAAGATGTGTCATGTACAGGTGCAAGTTCTCAATGTTAAATGTGGTCATATTGTATGGATAAAATGTACCAATAAAATCAACTGAAAAAGAAAAATATAATTGTGATTTTCTTTAAGTGACCATTATTCACAGGCACACAATTTTTAAATTAACATTGTAATTATTCTAAATATATATGCAAAGGTAACTTGAACAAATGGTTTAAAATGTTTGTATTGGAAAAGTGCATGTTTGTACACATAATAACCTGTTTCCTACATAGAGACCAAGTGAAGACCCAATTGGAGGAACTGAGTCATAGCTCAGACAGAACTTTTGCAAGATCTGCCTCTTTCAGACGAATAGGTCTGGGACCCCGGGCTGTGGTGACAGTTGCTGAGCTCCAGGTATTTCAACCTGTGGGCCCAGGAGCAGTGCAGGTGAACCTGGTCTCTTCTCTGAATCGTTCTTTTCTATCTTAGAAGAATCCAAACAAATATCACTGAATTCCAGTTTCTTACTAGGCCGGAGAATGCATCTCTTTACTCTCCTACAGGTACAGATCATGAACAATTTGCATGTCTCTCCTCAGACACCCAAAAGAGAATCCAGTTTGACTCCACCCCCTCTGAAGGAAAGTGCTAACTTTTCTCTTCTTTAAAATAACTACGTAAGTTAACATAGACCACAAAGCATATATTAAAACTAGAAAGAGAAGAAACAGTGGCCTAAAGTGGCATATCTCACTGAATTCTGTCTCTCTAGGATAGGGGCCATGCATGATTATTACCAGTATTTCAGCTGTTCGAAAGCCTTCCAGTCACACACTGGCAGGGGAAAAGCCCGAGCAATGTAGAAGAGAATCACTAGAGAAAACAGCACAGTAGACTTGATTCTGACCACAGGTCCCTAGATATGGCTGCCAGTGACGTGAGTGACTGCGATGCTCGCCAGGAGAAACAAGGCCGGGGTTGGACTGATGCCTTAGGGAGGTCATGGCAGGACTCAGCCTCTGGGTCAGTCAACATTTACCTTTGCCTGTGCAGCAAGAAATAAAGTCAGATAGTGAAATTTTTTAAAGGAAGGAATGAACTGGGGAAGCTGTGTTTCTATCCTAAAACCTGGGCTGGGTGAAAAGATACTTATCATATAGTACAGATAGATGTGTGTCTGGGTATGTAAGTTTGTATGGGAACAGGCTGCTACCTGTCTACACGTGAGCAGTAGAAACATAGCTCATTAGCAAACTCAGCAGCAAAGTGTCCTTAGGGAATCTTTGAGCCTTATTTTTATTTCTGTAAAAAGTTTAGGCTAGTTAAATGTAATATCTTTTTATAAACCAATGTCTACATATCTGTCTATTCAGCCAGTTTTCTTTGTGCATAAAAATGTTTTGGAGGAAGGAATGGAAAATTTATGGAATTGGCAGAATGAAGTGAACCAGTAAAATCTCTGTTAAGGAGATTTTCTGAAGGAAATGCATCTTGTTTTATGTTTATGAAGATGCTTATCTAAATTTGGTACCTAATACATGAGTTATCAGAATCCAAATAACTGATATAAATATTTTTGTTGGATGTATTTCTTCTTGAATTTACAGAGTTGTGAAAGAGAAGGAACTGGGTTAGAGAGGACTAGACTGGGAATGACTGGTAGGAGAAATAACACAGCTGAGGAATAGAGTTGAAAGGTCTCTGGAGACCAATGGATGGATTTTTCTACCCAGGCACTACCACCCCCAGAAGTCTTGATAAATTTAGAGAAAATACCTATACAAGAGAGCACGTTATCACTGTTCTTTTAAGCAATGTTAGCTTACTAATTCTGAGTACTTGGAAAATATAAAAGCACTCCAGAAAGAAGGGGCCCCCATGACAGATGGTAAAGAGCACTATGGGTATTTCCATATCACGACAACACATGTTGTTAGAGTGGGAACACTGTCAAAGATAACTGAGAAAATGATACTCATGTCATACTCTGAGAGCCTTGAGAGTTATTCCCTGGGCAGTCAGGGTTGTAAGCCAACTAGTGATACAGTCAGAATGATCCTGGCACAGCATGGAAGTGGTATCTGAACATGGCGGGACTAGAGAGGAGGCCCTGTCAAGAGGCATGGAGTGATCACCAGGGTGAAATTCAGCACAGACGTGGAACACACGGAGGTGAAGGACATGAACAGACATTTTTAGAAAATCACATCACCAGGATTAGTTCAGTTGTTTTCTTTTATAGAATGATAGAAACTACCTGGATTTTGAGCTTTTGATTTGTGCAGATCAGGAATATAAAGTAAATAACAGTGTACTGAATCAAGAGAAATGGGATGAGTAGCCATTAGGCTAACGACATGTTAAAGTGAGACGTCTTATATAGTGTCTGTAATAGATGTCAAGTTTAAGGAAGAAGGATTAGGGGCAGAAGAAATTGATACTTCTAAAAGCTGAATAATATCAAAACATGGTGCTTGAGTTATTGCATAAAATTAAATATCAATTTAGAAATTGAACTCTTTGTTTTTGTCATCACCTTGTAGATAAACTGCTGATACAATGCTAAGTGTGAAACTTTGCTTTGTTGGTACCTCTGTATTTTATAAGCAGTTTGTTTGCTCCTATTACCTATTACAGTATTTAGCTCATTATATTCAAGTAATGATAACTACAGTTAGTTAAATTTAACAGTACTGTGGCATAGGAGACATTGTTGAATACCCCAAGTAGAGGCTATAAAACTCCATGTATAAATTTATAATTAACTAATGTTCTCAGAATTGTGTGTCTTGCAGACAAAGAATGGGATAATAGACAAAGCTAAGTTAGGGGAACATTTCAGAAACAGAGAGGTTTAGTTGGTTTTAAAGTGTTAAAAAGAAGCCATTGGAGAAATACGGACAGGAGAGGACAGATCCAAGAGAGAGTCGTGGAAGGCAGGGAGGGTGTTTTTAGTCCTGTAGACGTTGCCTGAACACAGAGACTAGAGCAGATGGATTTGCTTCTGCTTTTGATTCTGGAGGGAATCTTGGTAGAGCAGAATTACACGTGGAGAGGACCAGATAGAGACTACAAGCCATGGGAATAGAATGCAAACATGATTAAAAGGTGGTTTGGAGGAAATTCTGTAAGTCATTATCTGACTCAATATAGAATTTATAGAAGATGGAGTCAAGTACAGCTCAGTACTCAGCAGGTTCTCTTAATAAAAGCTTCTTTAAAGAAGTCTATTTTTATTGCTCCCAAATACTGAAATAAATATTTTGATTTTTGAATTCCTTTTTAAAGTTTATTGGTACATTTTACCTATATATTATGATCACATTCAGCATTAAAAATTTGTACCTTTACATGACACATTTTCTCATTTTTTCCCATTTCCCTGCCCATGCTACCGCAATCCCCTGTACACATAAGTTTTGTTTCCATTTTTTATTTTTTACTATCCAATTTTCTCTTTCCCTTCTTTATTTTCCCCTACCTCCCCCTTTCCCTTTTCCCTTTGAACATCTTCTTCCTATTTCACAATGTCTATCATTCATTCAGGATCTCATTTACACCTCCGGTTTCTCATACTAGAGAAATGACATGGTGTTTACACATTTGCATACTATTTATTTCACTTATGAGTATGTCCTCAAGGTACATTCATTTGAGTAAACAGTTCAAATTTATAATTCTTTATGATTGAATAATACTCCATTTTATAACAAAACTACATCTTCTTTATTCTGTCTCCAGCCCATTTGGGCTGTTTCCAAGATTTAGCAATTATGAATTGAGTTGCTATAAACATGGGTGCACATATGTCACTATGATAGGATTTTAAAAATTCTTTTGGGTATATACCAGCAAGAAAATAGCAGGGTCAAATAGAGCCTGTAATCCTAGCTTTGTACCTTTACAAAGTACTCATTTAATTTATCTTCTTTAAATTTTGCAGTAAAAGCACTTAACCTATTTTTCTTTTGAGGTAGATGAGTTCTAGACACTTTCAAGTTTTGTAATTCTCATTAAAGCATAAACTCAAATAACATTGTTGTTCTCACTAACACAAAACATTAGCACTGAGTTAAATATTATCTCCAGCATAATATTTTTATTTTTCCATCATCTTCAATTCTATTAATGTCATTGATGTCTCTTTCTTTTTTGTTACATTTGTTAATATTTGTTAAGGCAAATGCATTGCATAGAGGTTCAGTGTTAAAGTTATTAGTTTTTAAAAAGACTATAAAGATTTTAAAACAGCATTTCTGCAAGTGGTGACTGTATGAAAAAACCTAATGGCTGTATGATCTATTGTTCTATGTAATGCTTCTCTTTAGTTTGTTGCAAAGATCTGTACCAGATACAGATGCTATTTGCTTAGTTATGAATAGAGTGTGTGATGAGGGGGTAGAGGAAAAATGTGATGGTAATAAAAGGAAAACAGCCGGGCGTGGTGGCTCGCGCCTGTCATCCCAGCACTCAGGAGGCAGAGGCAGGAGGATTGCTGAGTTCTAGGCTTGCCTGGGCTACATAGTGAGCTCAGGGCCAGCCTGAACTACAAAGCGAGGAAAAAAAAAAAAAAAAACAAAGCTTATGTATTTAGGGGGTGGAGGGTTATGAGGTAGGTAGGGGGATGGGAAAAAATGACAGTTACTTTGTGTCATAAACAGATTCCCAGTATTGAGTGTGATTGTGATGTGTATATACAATGTACCAATAAAGATTTTTAAAAATTTAAAAAGTGAATACATGTCTAGTTTTTCTCACTGTTCTAAGTAAGTCCAGCAAGGCAAGTACATATGTATGTGTGTGCAACATTCCCATTATAGATTAAAGTCCAGCAATACCCCCTCAACTCCTGACAAAAGTAGAGAAATAGTCTTATTTCAATTTTTCTATGGCCTTTAAAGGTAGAATTATACTTTAAAATGGTGCTAAATGCATCTAGAACGAATGTATTTTAGTCATGTAAAACCCATATTTGATGATTTTGTGCAGCTACTGCCCTCAAACTCTGGCTCTGGATCTCTTTATCCTTCTATTTTTACCATGTGTGTTGACATGTAATATGTTGTTCTCTGATTGCATTAGGGAAAATCTGGTCTTTCACCGGTACATATCTCAAACAAGGAAGTGAGTTTAAATAGACTCAAAATAGTTCTACATGGTCTTGCATTGGCCACTAAAACTTTGGAAGTAATTTCTCAAAGGTTACTTGCAATATGAAATCTGAAAATGTATGCGGTACTTTTCACATTCTCTCACATTAAAATCCATTGATCTGTCTTTCACTTGGTGTTAAAGTTTTACCCTTGCGTGATTCAGCTGTACAACGTGTTGGTCATTCATAAAATACTGGTTCGCTGGACCACAAAGCTCCTCCATCTAGAGACATATTTCACGACTGGACATCATCATGTGCCACGCAGCCCTGAGCACCCTCTCTGTACACGTGTGGAACAATGGTTCTGAAGCAGCAAATGAGGACCTGACTGATAGGGGAGCTCCTGGAAGGGCGTGAGGACATCCAAAGACTTGTGATAACACCTTCAGAATGAATATGCTTGGGGAATTGATTTCCTTCAAAAAACAGAAATTTTTTTCCTTTGGTTGACCTCCATTCTGTTTTCTTTCCGTTTACTAGTAAAACGAAAATAGATGGCATTAGTAATATTAAGGAGTCAATTAGAAGACTTCACTGTAAGCTGAATATGAATGCCCCCTTGTATTCCTTTTCATGATCAAGTACCTCACACTTCTTATGAACAAGAGATTACATCCTGCAGATTATATACCTTTATTTCATCATTGCAACCCTAATGGATATTATAGGTTCTACATACATGAATGAGCAAATACATAAAGAATGCTTTTCTTAAATAATGTGAGAAGTGCTCAGGATTCAATATGGTTTATGAAGGGAATGAATATGAGAAGACTAGCACAAAAATGGATGAGTTCTTTGAGTCTTTTCATACTTGGAGCTATAATTCAGATAGAAGGGACATGGACATAGTTAAATTCCATTTTAAATCTTAATTTGCTGGGAAATTAAACAAAACTTCATATCAGAAAAGCATGCTTCCTATAATAAATATCCCCTTTAGTCTTAGATAAACAAAGAGTGTTTGCCAAATGTCAGCTGGCATGTAATTTTAAATAACTTAATTATTCCAGGAAACTAGTTAATCATTACAGTATTTTATCAATCACTTTATATACAAATATCAAGTGACTTTTAAAAGCACACATTCATTTTCTTTTATAAATGTATGTATAGGAACTGAAATTATTAAAAGATGTTTTTCCCTCTGAAAGAAGACAACAGATATAAAGTAGATATCTGGTTTTTGGTTTAGTATTCTGAAAACAAGATGCAGTTATTGCTAAGGGAGGAACTTTATCAACGTAAGGAAAAGAGTATTTTCTATACTGTCTTTTTTGCAAATTGGTTCCTGTGAAAACAAACCCTTATTTCTCATATAGTTGAAGAAAATTATATTTCAAGGTGCATATATCTTTACAAAAGAAGTTTTAAGATTTATTTAACCCAGTAATTTCCAACTTTTGTATTACATAGAAATCCAAAATGCAATTTACTACAAAAGGGTGGTTTTATTTTATTGCCAACTCCTTATTTTGCCAGAAAGAACATTTATAACTAATGAACCCAAAAGAAGAAATGAGAAGTAAATAAAGACTATTGCTCACACTACCATCAATCATAATGTTAAAAATTTAACATTCAAAATTCAAAAGTATAATATGAATGCATGGAAAGTTTAGTGTATTTTATTTCTTGCAGACCTCTAACGTTTTATTATCAGATTGTTATAGATTGAATTTTGAACCTCTAAAATACATATACTGAGATCCTAATATCCAGCGTGACTGTATTTAGAGGTTTACCTTTAAGAAGGTAATTACAATTGAAGAGATGACTGGTCTTGTAGGACACCAAACCTGATAAAACTGGTTCTATAATACAATAAATCACACCAGTTCACTAACCCTCCCCCTCAAAAAAAAGATAAGAAATAGTATAAAGGCAAATATCTGCAAACTATAAAAATAGGCCTGCCTATAAAATTATACTATTGTCCCCTTGATCTTGAACTTCAAGGCTCTGGAATAATGAGAAAATAAATTTCTATTGTTTAAGCCACACTGTCTCCATATCCTGTTATGGCATCGTGAACTAACTAATCCAGAAGACTGTTGCCAGTGTTTCTAAATCATTGGTCTAAAGATAAATGGAAAAAATTAGGATGAAGAGAATTTTTTATATTAAATAAAAGATAAGGGAAAGAGTTCCTGAGCAGAGAAATCTTTGAAAAACAGAAAGATAATTGCATTTTGGTATCTTTTAACTATTTTTATTGCCTACTCCTCCATTTTCCAAGCTTTCATTCCTTACAAATTCCTTTCCTGAATTATTATTATTATTATTATTTTGAGACAGGGTCTCACTTTGTAGTTCAGGCTGGCCCTGAGCTCACTATGTAGCCCAGGCAAGCCTCGAACTCAGCAATCCTCCTGCCTCTGCCTCCTGAGTGCTGGGATTACAGGTGTGAGCCACCATGCCCAGCACTGTGGTATGTGGTATTAATTGCTGGTGGGTGTGAGTCTCCACGCCCAGCACTGTATGTGGTTACCAGGGATCGAACTCAGGACCTTGTGCTTGTGAGGCAGGCGCTGGAATCACTGAGCTAAATCTCCGGCCCTTTCCTGAATTATTTTTCAATGATTTTTGAATATTTTTATTTTATTGAACTATTGGTTCGAATTCATGAGCTATTTTTTTTGATTACCTTCAACATTTCAGACGCATTTTGTTGTTGTTATTGTTTTTTATGATATTGGGGCTAGAACTTGGGTCCATGTGCTTCCCAGGTAAGTGTGGTACCACTTGGGCCAAATCCTCTGCCCAACAATTTCAAAGGTCTACATTTAATTCATCTCTCCCTTCCTAGGAAGAATGAGCTTCCTGCAATACTTCCTTCAAGACATTAAAAAAGCAGTGGGTTATAATGACTTCTTGCTTATTATTAATTTTATTCCAATGTTATTTTGGCTTTAGTTTTTAAGAGGTTATTGCAATCTTATTTCTTAGAACATAATCTCAAGGAATATATAGCTCTAGTTAATTAGCTATATTGCCTTATCATTTACAGATATTATCTTACTCTCCTCTATCTTTTATTTTGTGCCTAGATAACCATAAGCCTGTTTTATTTGTTATTTCTCTTTTGGTATGTTTAAAATTTCCATAACATTTGTGTTCTTCCAGTTCATATCAACATGCTAAGAAATAGGTTTGATTATGTATAAACTACCTGAAATTCCTCATGCTTTCTGAGTCTGCAGCTTCTTGCTGTGTAGACATTCTGAGATACATTCATCCATGGATCCCTTCTCATAGCGGTTTCTCCATTCTCTCATCTCGCTTTTCCAAAATTTCAGCTACGTATTTGTTATTTCTCACCTTACATTTCATATTTCCCACATTTTTCTCTTATTACAATGCAGAAGGGTAATTTCTTTCTTATTTCTGATATTATTGTGTTTTTTTGTTTATTTGTTTTTGTTTGTTATTATACTGGGAATTGAATCCAGAGCTTTCCACATGCTAGGCAAGCATTCTCCTACAACCTACAGACCCAACCTTCTTTTAACAACTTCGTATTTAGAGACAAGCTCTCGTAAGTTCCAAGACTGGCCTCAAGCTTGCAGTTCTGCCTCGGCCTCACAGTAGCTGGGACTACAGGCTTCCACCACTGTACCTGGATATATGTACTGTCATCCTTTATCTCCATATCTATCATTCCACCTATTTTGCACATTTTATATTAAAGTCATTGTATTATTATCTTTAGAATTCAAATCTTTTAGTTTTCCTCCCAAATATGGCCATTTGTAAAACAGTACAAAGATGAAGAAAATAAATCGTAGGATTTTAAATCTCAAGAATCCCTAAAACAGCCCATTCAGTCCCTGGAAAACTTCAGGTTGTTCGCGGTTGCAATGATCAGAAGAGCCTGGGTTGTGCGCAGGGCTGGGCCTCATGGACCGTGGGGGAGGGGCGGGAGTCAGGAAGGTGGACCTCGCTGCCATGGCTGTCTGCGTTCGTGCATGCACAGGTTAGAGATATCCCTAAAGAAAATGCAGGAAATACATGACAGGGTTAAGTAGATTTTAATTACTCTCTTCACAAAATAAGCTCACTGTAAGAAATGGTAGTTATTGTAACTAAATCATTAAACACTTTGCTCTCTACGTGTATCCCATAATATCGTTTCATCAATTTCAAATGTACACCATAAAATTTATTCTGAAAACAACCAAGGAAGGGACTTTTAACCATACAGAAAACAGTATAAAATTGGTTTGACTGGTTATTTCAGCGCATCTGAAATGTTTTTTTATTGGCAGACTCATAGTATTTATATACACATATGTAAATGCATATATGCATACATTTGTATGAGTGAGAGTTCTAATAGAATTTTCCATACATTTTGCACGAAGATGACCTTTTCAAAGGAGAGTAACTCCAGTGAGCACAGTAGACTTGAATAAAGTCAAGGTATTCGTAGAAAAGCTATGTCTTACACAAACAAACTCAAAATGTTTCCATGAGTTTGAAATCAAAATCGGGCAGGGATTTGTGTGTGTATGCCAAAGATAGAGAAGTTTGGATTTGGTTTTGTCAGTATCCATAGGCAAATATTTATAGTATTTTTCCATGAATGAAATAGTAGTTAGCTATTCAATTAAACAAAGACTGATGCATTAGTACCCTTCTGGAGAATACTTCATTCATTTCTGATCAATTTCCTGGAAAATTCAACCCCCCACCTCACTTTCCTGTCTGCCACGCTGACAGAATTCTTCATGTTAATATGATAGGAGATGGAGTTGTTAATTACCTTCAGTAAGCGATAAAAATCACCCACTGAATGGTTTCGTATGAGATACGGTAAAAATATACAGTGAGTTAAATGTTTTTAAATGATTACAGTAAAAGGTACATTGCTGTTAGTTTTCCCTGAAGTCCTTACCCCTCTTTGAGCATGCCTCCTGAAGAGTTCTGCCACTTTCTGAAGCAGTCATGGAAGGTTTCTTTCGTGAGGCTGGTTGCACTCTCGCAGCTGCCTGGATGTTTGTGAATCATTTCAAAACATTTGCGTTTCTTAGCCATTCTAACTTTGGGGTAAAAGAGTCAGAAGTTGCGCAGGGCTAGATCTAGTGAATCACAAATGAAGATACACCATAGTATTTTTTTTTTTTTGAGACAGGGTCTTGCTTTGTAGTTCAGACTGGCCCTGAGCTCACTATGCAGCCCAGGCAAGCCTGGAACTCAGCAATCTTCCTGTCTCTGCTTCCCAAGTTCTGGAATTACAGGCGTGAGCCACCACACTTGGCACTGTGGTATGTGGTACTGATTGCTGGTGGGTGTGAGTCACCATGCCCAGCATTGTATGTGGTTACCAGGAATCGAACCCAGGACCTTGGGCTTGCGAGGCAGACACATGAACCACTAAGCTAAATCTCTGGCCCCATAGTATTTTTTTTAATTGAATGCTTCTAACTTGGTAGGTGCTATTTTTTTAAATTTATTTTTATCTTTATTGGTACATTGTATATACACATCATGATCACACTCCATATTTAGAATTTGTGCTGGTATATGACACAATTTGATTCTTTTTTTTTCCCATTCCCCTACCTACCCCATAACCCTCCACCCCTTAAATACATAAACTTTGTTTCCCTTTTCTTATTATCATCACATTAAAGATGTGATTATGTTATACTCACCTCCACCTCATTTCCCTTTGAATGTTTTCTATTTCACAGTATCTATCATACATTCTAAAATTTTATTTGACTGCTTCTCCAGGCTAAGGTCCTGGGTTGTGTGCAGGCCTGGGCCTAGAGAACCATGGGGAGGGGCGGGAGCCATAAAGCTACAACGTATCTATCTGCCTTCTGGTACTTCAAAAATACTCAGTTTGTAAAAAAGAATATGCTGCTTGATCTCATGATGTGATCAAACCACTCATGCAAACTCCAAACATGACTATTTTCTTGGGCTTGTTCGGTAGTTCATTATTCAGGCTGAGAGAAATTTGAGAAGGAGCAATGCAGACTGAAGAATGTGGCGACTAGTTGCAAAATGTGACCTGTCCTGCCTTGAACTCTCACTTACAAGTTTATGAAATGTTGGCTTCAGCAGAAGACTTCTTCTCTTAATTCCTAAGTATACTTCCAGAAAATAATTTTAAGTGTATTTTCCCTTTTTAAAGACATAGTTTTCATGGGCTTGGGCAAATTAATTTTTTTATATGTTTCACTTTTCAATAAACATTTCCCAAGAAAATATTTTAATAAAATTATGTTTTAGAAACACCGAAAAAAATCCCTTCACATTTTCAACTTTTAAAACTTATTTTAACATTTCACTCTACCCTCTTTTGGGTCCTTGGATTTTTAAAATATGCTTATAAAAGACAGTTCACCTCGATTTTCTTCACTTTTGATATTTGAAATAAACTTAATCTATTTTTATAATGTACCACCCTTTCCTCTTTTACTACCACCTTATATAATTCAGAAACCTTCAACTGCCAAAATGTAGCATTGCACTAAGGGCTTGAATTTATTTTATGTTTAAATGAAGAAAAAAATGTTATTTCCTTAAAGCTACCAAAATCCTTTAAAAATTGAGTCTAAAATAAATAATTTGGTCCCTAGTCTTATGGATTCAAATAAGAAATGGAAGAGAGAAAATTAAGCCTTTCATTTTCTCCTGTCATCATCCTCTGTGAAGGCCCTGTTGGGGCGGACTTAAGAGGACATGCAGGGTTCTCCATCCCTAGAACAGCAGTGCAGAAGGCTACGTGTCTCCCCAGGAAACCCAGGCTTAGTTCTGTTTCCACAGAGCAAGAGAACAATGGAGTGAAGCTGGGAAGACTATACATTTCCTCTTGTCTGAGACTCTCTCATCACCTATTTTTTGACATAAGTATTAATAAGTTGAACTCCTCCTTTTTTTTTTTGAGGCAGGGTCTCGCTTTTGTAGTTCAGGCTGGCCCTGAGCTCACTATGGAGCCCAGGCAAGCCTCAAACTCAGCAATCCTCCTGTCTCTGCCTCCCAAGGGCTGGGATTACAGGCATGAGCCACCAAGCCAGGCACTGAACTCCTCTTCTTAAAATTACTTTGGTCTGAGTAATGCTATACCCAGATCTCCTTTACGATTTGGGGCACCTTTCATAGTATTCACCCAGAGCTGGCTGTGAAAATTCACACCCGATCCTTCACAAGGGAATTGTCCTGAGCTGACTCACATCCAACATTTCCATGGCACATTCTGTTTCTGCTCTTATCCTCCTAGCTCCTTGACCACAAGCAGCTGAGTTTTATAATGGCTAATGGCACAAAGCAGTACAGAAAACACTCTTCTTTCCATGGTTGCATAATATTGCAGTATACAGTGACACTATATTTTATTTAATCATTCATCAAGTAATGAATATTTTTGTTGTGTTAGGTTTATGGCTAGTACAAGTAATGAGAAATGCTGCTAGGAATACTCAGGTACAAATTTTTGTATGAACTTAATGGTTTCAGCTTTCTTGATATAGATCCAGGGGTGGAACTGCTAGGGCGTGTGGTGATTCCATATTTAACTTTATAAGATATAGCTAAGTGATTTTTCAAAGTAGCTGCAGTATTTTATATTCTCACCAGCTATGTACGATGGGCCCAGTTTCTCCACATGCTTGCCAACATTTCTCCGTTGACGTTTAATTTGAGCTATCCTGATAGGTATTAAGTGCTGTCTCAGTGGCTAGGCCTTTTGCTTCTTTTCGCTTAATCATTAGTACGTTTCCTGTTCTATTTGTTCATTTCTTGTTTGTAACAGGAAAACCGATGTATCCATTAATGCAAACATTTGTAGCCTCCTTTTGATGCATTACAAGCACTTAAAATTCTCTCTACTACTTATTTGAAATACATAATGAATCATTGTCATTCATATTTCACATCTGTGCTACAGAACCCTAGAACTTATTTCCTCTAATCAGTCACATCCCTGTGCCCTGAAGCAATCTTTTCCATCACCTCCCTTGTCCCAACTATCCTTCCCAGACTCTGGTAGCCACAGTGCTATTTCTATTTCTTTAAGACTGATTTCTTTAGCTTTCAAATATTAGTAAGGAACTGTACTGTCTGTATTTCTTTATGTGAGCGATTTCATTTAACATGATGTCCTCCAGGTTCATCTCGGTTGCAGCACACAACAGGATTTCTTTCGGTTTTGTGGGTAGTAATACCCCACTGTACACACACACAAAATATTTTCCTTATTTCTTCATCCACTGATGGGCACTGAGTGTGATTTCACATTCTGGCTAATGTTAATAATCCAGATGTCAATCACCTCCCACATCTAGTACTGTTCCACTTACTGTCTTTCTCCTGAGGATTTTGAATTTGAAGATTATTTGCACAACAATATCTGACTGTGTCTCTAGAGAAACCAACCAAGCTACTACTGAAATGTTTTCTAGGAAGACTCTGCAGAGATGTCACTGAAGAGTCAGTTGCTGATTTACTGGGTAGCGGTGAGACCCCAAGCAACAGTGACGGAAATGAGAGTCATGACTTGTTTAGGTCATGTGGCCGCCCGGACTAGCACTTACGCTGAGTTAGATCCATCCGGGGAGGGTGTAAACCACCTGCATAAGGTCTATGAGATCTGAGAGGTATGCAAAGGAACACCTGTGCACTGGAGTTAGGCAACTGTTGCCAATACACCATTTATATATTGAAAAATAAAAGAATAGGCTCCATTGTGACTTAAAAGCACCAAGTGAAAGGTGAATTCTGTATTTAAAGATATCATCATCTCTGAGGCCAGACGGATGGTAAACCTGGATACAAAACAATGCTTGATTACAAAAGTAGCAACCTTGCTAATTTAGGGAAGTTTCTTATGCCAGTCTCAGCTTTAATAGGAGAAAAACTATGGTTTTGATCCTGAGAATGAAGGACACTGGGTTCAAGTATGCTGAGGATTTTTAATCCTGATTCCTTGAACCCTCTAAGCCTGAAAATATAACATGTACTCCTTAAAAAAAAAAAAAAGAGATGCCATTTACTTTAGGATCTTCAAACACCTCCAATGGAAAAAGTTCTTGGCAAGACAGCCTATTCCAATGCTCATCACATGTATTCATGTAACTTTATGACTGTCAGATCTGTCGCTAGGAATAAATCTCAAACTGACTTTATGGAGAAGTTCTGAGCCTGACAGGAAAGCAGAAGAATCAGACACTAGAATCTACCTACCACAGTCTGGTAGAAACACTACTCAATATGTTACACACACACACACACACACACACACACATATATATATGCATGTACATATATATGTATATATATGTACATATATATACAGAGAGAGATGCTTGACTAAGAAAACAAGTTCTAGAGTATTGCAAGATCAATAATATTGTTCTATCTTCAGTGCCGGGCATGGTGGCTCACACCTGTCATCCCAGCACTCGGGAGGCAGAGGCAGGAGGATTGCTGAGTTCAAGGCTTGCCTGGGCTGCATACTGAGCTGAGGGCCAGCCTGAACTACAAAGCGAGACCCTGTCTCAAAAAATATATATATTGTTCTATCTTGAATATACTGTTTGCTTTCAAGTACAGACATTTTGATCATTCCTAGTTAAGTCTTAAATAAATTAAAAGTTCTAACTCAATTTTACATCCTTATTAAATAAATGAATACTTACATATAATCTACTTTGTAAGTTTTATAAATTTATTATGTTTTCATCAATGCCTGCCAAAGTAAAATTATTTTCTTTGTAAGAAATTGAATTGTACGCCCATTTTATTTCTGAGTAGATTCTCTCAATAATGTGTTATTTTAATATTCTGTAATCATATAAAATGAACAAATTTGAGTTTATAATTTGTAATTTCTATGAAATGTAGAAACAGAGTATCTCTTTACTGGGACCAATGTTTCATATATTTTCAAAAAAACACTTTAAGATTATGGTAATATAATCAGGTTTTTACAAATTATCTAAGGAAGAAAAAAATTAATATATTTTAAGTGGATTCAGAAAGTACTTCTATTGAATGCTAAGGATATTATCTTTATATATATTTCTACAATGTACTGCTACTTATGATCAGTTTATAGATAAAAAGATTAAGAACTATTCCACGACTTAAAAAGAAATACTTCCAGTCCATTTTGTTACAAAGTCCAGGTTGAAGAAAATGAGTAAATTGTAATCACTTTACTTGATCTGCTCATCCTCAGAGCATTGGAGATGAAAGCTTTATTTCAGGAAGAAAGAGAAAAGTAAGAAGAACTATACTTGATCTTCTTACTAAATTACCCAATTCCCCCCACACACTATTTTTTCTCCCTGACCAGATTCACTTCCAATTTACTTTGGAACATCTTCTTCCAGATAAGCTTTTATTTTCTAATGAATGATGTCAACACTAATTTCTCTCTGTGTGTTCTTTTATAGAGGATGTGACACAAATGTGACATGACACACTAGGTATTTATAAATGGTATTTCACTTTAATTAATACCAGAGTAATGAATTATCAACAGCATTACGTGCTCTGATCTGCAAATACTAATTTAGAAGTAGAGCCCTGTGGGAACTGTTAATATGCATCATTATTTTAGCCATTTCATTTTCTCATAATATTGCTATGCTCTGTAGCAATAATACTTTAAAAGTCAAAATCTAGCCAAACAACCAATAAATGTGATTTTAATGAAAAAGTAACTTTCATTTTCATTGGAGGAATAGAAGTTATTTCACATTGAAATGCTCAAATTCATTTGAAAATTAAATAAAAATGTAAATTAAACACAAGTAATTTCTCTAATTATGATTTTTACTGTGTTTGCCACAGAATTATAATGAAAAAATGTTTATACTTAAAACCATGAAGTTTCATGCCCCTTTGGTGTTTAAAGAAGTATTTGGGATTCTGATATTGACATATTTTAACCGTCAATATTTATTCATGTAAGGAATAACAAAGACACTTCATGCTAGCCAATTTTCCATTGTCTAATCTAGCTCCTCTTTGGATAAAGCAGAATTCTAATGTGATTAATTTAGAAAACATAAGATATTTAAATAGAAATGTTTTAAGTAGGAACAATACAATTCCCTAAATACACATTTTCACTTTAATGGAAAGATCACCTTTTATAGTTTATTCTGCTGTGAACATAATTTTCTTTCTTACTACTTTTAAGTTAAAATTAACCCATGTCGTGGACCAGGGATTTAACTGAAGTCATACTGCACCTACCTTGGAAGCACAAGGGCCCGAGTTTGATTCCCCAGTACCACCAAAAAAAAAAAAAAAAAAAAATTAACCCTGTGACTCGCTGAGCTCTAGTGTCTAAAAGAACCCAAGTTCAGTGTTGTGTATCCGGTGGTAAAAGTAACAAGATTTGTTGTACAAAATGCAAACATTCTGTAGGAGTGACACAAGGGGAATAGAGCTGTGTTTGAGAACAGGTTTTGTGTCAACCACAATGCTATTTTATATCTTATTTATTTCTTAGGCAACCCTGAGTTGGTTCCCATTCATTGCAAATGGCAGCAAACCAAAAGAGAAATCGATACCTTGTCTCGTCATTGTTTAAAATGACAAAGGCTACTCGTGAGGGCATTTGGAGAAAATAGTGATCAGCAGCTCCTGGACCATTACAATAAGTGGCTTTGGGTGAGGGTCAAGCCTAATGCAGTTTCCTCCTCAGTCTCACACAGCGTTGTTTTTCTTGCTCCCCACACAAGTACTTCTTACAAGAAAGCAAGAGCTTCACGAATAAGAATAAATATATTTCTGATTCAGTTGCATATAAAGATTTTCTTTTGAGACAAGGTCTCGCTTTGTAGTTCAGGCTGGCCCTGAGCTAACTGCATAACCCAGGCAAGCCTCGAACTCAGCAATCCTCCTGCCTCTGCCTCCCAAATGCTGGGATTACAGGCATGAGCCACCATGCCTGGCTATAAAGATTTCTTTAATGAAGAAAATGACTAAAAGCACAAAACAGTGTGATAAAGACATAAAGTGACTCAGTACTCACTCATAGTCATCTTAATAAAAAATCTTCCTGTTCCTTAAATATGTCCCTACTGTAGAAAAATCATGGTGTTTTACGCATTGAAGATTGAGGAAGTAAATGTAAAATTTCATTCTGATTTTATACTCCAGTGTGGTCAATTATGTTTCATTAGATTTACTACTAATCCTACATTAGTATCAGACAAGGTGTTTGTATATACTTGATGATATGTTTTGAAATACTGGTGTAATGAAGAAAGATGAGTTTGTCTTCTTGAGCCCACTTAAACTTAAGGGTTATGTTTCAGCTTTCACTTTCCTCTCTAAGTTTTTTCTTTCACACCAGCAACGCCTAACTACATTTTCTAAAATCAAACTGGTATCCCTTGAGGAAATATGGTTAAGTCCATGAAAGGAAGGTAAGACGATAAGAACAACAATATTGAAGAGATGATCACTCTCACCCTTGTGTGATTTATTACAGTTTCTGCTTATTAGTACATGTGTGTTGTGGTGTTGAAAAATGGTGGGGTTCCCAGTCGGGGAGGGTGAGGCGCAGAGTCAAGACACAGACTCCGGTGGAGGTTTCTGGAATGCTTCCCCTTTAACTGAGCTGTGCAGTCTTCTATAGGGAGGTGTTGGGGTAGTGTCTGAGGGCAGTGTTGGGGGTAAAGCCGTGTGGAACAGACTGACAGGGCAAAGCCATATATAACGCCTTTAAGGTCAGCCTTGTAGAGTCCGAGGTTGTCGTGGAGATAACGCAGGGGAGGGCTGGCGGAGCCCGCAAGCCAGGGCACGGCTCAACGCCGGGAGTGAGTGTGCTGCAGCTGCTCACGGCTCTCCGGGCACGTCGGGAGATGAATCTCAACCAGCACGCTCTAGGAAATATGCGTGTGACGCACTTGTCCGAGCCACGCTTGACCTCTCTCAGAGATGTGTGTTGTACATAGTGTTTACATGACTTATAGGCAATTGGTACGTGGACATAACAAATCTTCATTACTTTTCCATCTCTTTTCTCTTCCCTTCTTTTCCTCTTCCCCATTCTTTGATCTCCTTTTCTTTAGTTATACACGCTTGCAATACATAGTGTTCACACTCCTTGTGTGGAACTGGTGTTTCTAAGAGATTCTTCATCTGCTTGTAGCTGGCTCCCCACTACAAGGTCATATTGATCTATGTAGTGAGATCCTGTCTCAGAAAAATGCTTCTCAGGTTTTTTTTTTTCTAATTTGTCTTTTTAAATTTTTTGTAATACTAATTATTGTAATAGCATGTATGGGTCAGAGAAAAAGTGTATCAGGGAATTGCTGAAACTCTGAATGAAGTCTTTTTTCCCCTATTTTAATTGGATAATACTGAAGATGAGATACTATGGTCCATACAGACAAGAACATCCGGAGAGCAGACCTGGGCTCCGGGCCACATTCCCGCGCGGCAGCACTCGCCTTAGACAGGGCACTGCCAGCGGACCGCCCCGTGCGGCGGCCTCGCTTACACACTCCTCCCCTGTCCCTGAGTGAGTGATCGACACTGCCATACCGTCATTCAATTGTCGTATCTGAGGATTAAAGCATTGAAATCTCTTGGTCATAATACTACCTGAAATATCCTACCACATATTAGTGTCATCAGACCCAGAATTTTATTGTAAAGCAAGGTGCTGTAGAAAACATGTACTCTAGCATGTCTGGAGAGGAGGGACAAGCCCAGCATGTCATGATATTTAATTTTGTAAAGTCAGGCAATAGGAGAGCAGACTTGGGTCTTTGAGGAACAAATCCTGAAAAGCGTTTCAGAGACACACAAAGAGACAGTGGAAGATGCGAAGGGCGAATTTTAATTTCTCCCGCGTTGTGCTGAGCACTTACTTTACCGTGCCATGCTGCTACTGGATAGCAATACTCCATGTTGTGTCGAATCACTGATCCTTCCCTGTGAGTGTGTAAGTGCTTGTAGGACACAGGGTATCTGTAAAATTCAGTTCTGGGGCTCTGGAAAACTACCTTTGTACCAGAAGGATCTGTTCACTTATCCTCCACACCAGTAGAGCTACTCTTGTTTTTTCAATGGGGCAAACTGGAAATTAACTACCGAAGGAATTATAATACATCTCACATAGGAGCCAGATAAATTCTACTGGGAGTTATTTAAAGAACTGCCTTGTTCCTGCAGAGCTAATCAACAGAAAGAATTGTAAACGATCCTTTCATCTTTGTAATACAACTTCATGCAGGATTTAGCAATTACAAATATGTTGTTGAGATTTCCATCTATTGAGCCCTGGTCATCAATTCAGATTCTGAATTCCGTGCTGCGTTCCAGTTTCCTTAGTCCATTATCTTCACAATCATCATTCTGATTTATGGGCATAGTTGTGTCAATATACACACGAACACAGAAGTACATTTCCAATGGGATCTGGTGATATTCTCAGAGAATAACAAGTCAATATATAGTATAACATAGAGGAAATTTGCTTGATAGTATTTTTAATATACTGTAGAACACCTGCCTTAAACCTGCTGCTATTCAGTAAAGTATCATGCTTCCACCCACTGTAGAACTCACCAACTGTATTAGTTCACTAAATCTATCACAATGAAATCCCATGGATTGACTGCTTCAAAAGCTTTTCTGACATCTTGGGAGCCTAGGAATTCAAGATCAGTGTACTTGCATCATCGACTTCAAGAAAGCCCCTCTCCTTGGCTCACCCACATCCCTAAGGTACCCTCGGTGGCCTCTCCCTGTCCTCAGGCATCCCTAGTGCTGCTCTGTGAAACCCAACTTCATATAAAGGCACCTACTGGAGTGAATTTGGGCCACTGTCACCACCTCCGTTTTACTTAATTGTCCCTTTAAGGCTCCTACTGTGAATATGTTTTCATTCTGAATGTTGTGGGTTAGAGCTATAACACAAGAATTCTGAAGGGAACACAATTTCATTCAATATCCTACATATTGCCCTCTTTGCTTGACTTGTCTTCCACTAAAAGTAAACTACATGAGATAGGAATCATGTAATCATTTTTATGTTCCTTATATCTAATTTTTTTTTTTTGAGACAGGGTCTCGCTTTGTAGTTCAGGCTGGCTCTGAGCTCACTATGTAGCCCAGGCAAACGTCAAACTCAGCAATCCTCCTGTCTCTGCCTCCCGAGTGCTGGGATTACAGGAGTGAGCCACCATGCCTGGCTATCTAGTGTTTTTTATTCTAACTTGTATATGTTACAGCAAGGTCAAGAATATAACTATAATATTGTGTGGCTTTTTAAAAAAATTATCACCTTTTGACATAGACTTACCTTCAATTAAATTACCTTTTATAGAAATTCCTGAGCTAAACATGGATTCAGGGACAGCAGAGGAATGCACTCTTCCATTTAAAATGTATGGGACAAATGAGCACAAGGGAAGAAATAGTATATGAACATAAATTTGGAGAAATACTGTCACTTAAAACACACTGGTTTCTTTATCCAATCTCCAGTTGATGGGCATCTGGGTTGTTTCCAAGATTTAGCTGTCACAAACTGAGCTGCTGTGAATATGGGTGCACATATGTCACTATGATGTGAATCTTTCAATTCTTTTGTGTATATCTGTAGCAGGGGAATAGCAGGATCAAATGGGACTTCTAATCCAAGTTTTTTGAGGAATCTCCACACTGATCTCCATGGTGGTTGTACCAGTCTACATTCCCTTCAACGGTGGAGAAGGGTTTCTTTCTCTCCACAGCCTCTCTAGCATTTGTTGCTGGTTAATTTTGAGATAGTAGCCATTGTTTGTGAAGTGAGATGAAATTTCAGTGTTGTTTTCATTTGCATCTCTTGAATGACTAGTGATGTTGAACATTTCTTCATATGTTTCTTAGCTGCTTTTACTTCTTCCTCCGCAAAGTGTCTGTTTATTTCAGATGCCCATTTTTGAATTGGGTCTTTAAATTTGGGAAGGGCTGGGTAAAGAAAACATGACTTTTCTATAAAATGGTATATTACTCTGCCATAAAGAATGATAAATTTGAATCATTTATATTCAAATTGATGCACCTTCAGGACATACTCAGAAAATAAATAAATAGGTCACAGATCTGAAAATATTGCATGTTTTCTCTGGTATGAGAAACTAGGATGTAAATGAGCTCCAGAGTATATGGTAGATATTGTGAAATAGAAAATATTCAAAGGGAAATGAGGTGTAGGGCTAAGTAACAAGGGGAAGAAAAAATATGATGGTAATAACAAGAGAAACAACGTTTATATATATGAGGGCAGGGGTTGCAGGGTGGGTGGAGCAATTGGACAATAATAATTAAATTGTGTTATGTACTGGTACAAATTATCAGTGCTATATGTGATAATGATGTGAATATATAATGCATGAATAAAAATTCAATTTTTTTTTGAGACAGGGTCTTGCTTTGTAGTTCAGGCTGGCCCTGAGCTCACTATGGTGCTCAGGCAAGCTGCCGCGAACTCAGCAATCCTGCTGTCTCTGCCTCCCGAGTGCTGGGATTACAGGCGTGAGCCACCACGCCCAGCATTGTGGTATGTGGTGCTGATTGTTGGTGGGCGTGAGTCTCCACGCCCAGCATTGTATGTGGTTACCGGGGATCGAACTCAGAACCTTGCACTTGCGAGGCAGGTGCCAGAACCACTGAGCTAACCCTCCGGCCCAAAGATTCAATTTTTAAAAAAATTTATTGGTTTCTATTTCATATGAAATAAAACATTATATCTTCAAGGAGCTCATAATAATTTAGCAACAAAACATATTCAAATATTTAGGAATCCTTATGAACAAAATGTGCATGAGATATATACATAAATTGGAAGGTGTTGTCAAGTGTCACAAGAATTAACATGGACCAAATCTCACAGTGCTTCAAAATATGCCTATTGATTTTGGTGACCCAAAGTGGAGACTGTTCTGAAAAGAATGAGTTAGAGTTGGGCCTTGCAGGACAAAAATAATACAGGAGCAAAACTTAAATGGTTAGTTCCAGAGTATGGAAATCAGTGGTGGTGAAATTATCAAGAAGCAGTTGGAAAAACTTTCAAAACACAAAAATTGTATTTTATTTGTTAGCATATTGCCTTTTAAAAAATGTTCTTTCAGTCCTACAGAGTATACTGCCTCATACAATCCAATAATTAAAGTGGGATATATTTTGTCTATTCAACAGAAGTCCAATAGTTGTGATGAGCAATAACTAATAGTCATAACAAAATGACATCTTTCTGTTTATCTAGAGCAGAAGTTAAAGTTTGAAATTTAGGTAATGAATCATTAGCTGATTTTTCTTATGCTAAGTGATAAGAGAAGAATGGAAAAGAGGAAATTAAGGACAACACTTCAAATATCTTCATGTCAGAAATGTACTGTTCTAAATTTATAGCAAAGTTTCTATTAATTTAAGACATGACTATTGCCAAGTACTTGTTGTCATCCTATCCTACACACATTCCACAGTGTTACCTAATTTTTCTTATCTTTTCACCTCTAGGTGTTGTTTTCAGCTCTTACAGTCTAAATGACAGTTTATATTGTCTTCACCAGAAAGATCAGCCCACACTTCAGTTAATACTGTTGGAAAATACATGTCTGTCAATTGATAATGGCCACATTTCTTTCCTTTGATTTGGCATGATTTATATTTCTGCTTTTAAATTTGAATCTTTATTGATACATTATATATACACATCACAATTACAGTCAACATTGAGAACTTTTATCACTATACAACATGACTTAATTTCCATTTTTTCCTTTCCCCTACCTACCCACAACCCCTCCCCCTATATGCTTTGTTTCCCTTTATTTTTACCATCAAATTTTTCTTTTCCCTCATTACTTACCCCGAAACCCCATTTTGCTTTGAATATTTACTATTACACAGTATCTATCATGCATTCTAGAACTCATTTACATCTTCAGTTTCTCATACCAGAGAAAATATACAATATTTACACATCTGTAACCTATTTATTTCACTTATGAGTATGTCCTTATGGTGCATCCATTATGTTTATCTTAAGTGATATATGTGCTAGCACAGGACACAAATTAGGAGTACAGAGAGTTCCTAAGTAGCTTCCACTTGCTACCATTTAAAAAGATATTTTGAACACTTTGGATAACTTAGGAGGTCTTCTTCAGGATTCAGGTCTTTACACTCATTATTACAGCTTTTCCAGTCTGAAACTGAGGCTAACATAAAGGTAATTCAAGTCTATGTATTTCTGGATACTGTCATACCGAAAAATTGCTTTTCTCTGCACATTTCAATCAAGACCTGAGCCCAGTGCAATGAGCTCTCTCTCTCTCTCATTCTCTCTCTTTCTTTCTCTCTTTCTTTCTTTCTTTCTTTCTTTCTTTCTTTCTTTCTTTCTTTCTTTCTTTCTTTCTTTCTTTCTTTCTTTCTTTCTTTCTTTCTTCCTTCCTTCCTTCCTTCCTTTCTTTCTTTCTTTCTTTCTTTCGAGACAAATCTCACTTTGAGTTCAGGCTGGTCTTAAACTCACAAAGTAGTCTGTGCTAGCCTCAAATTTATGGCAGTCCTCCTGTCTCTGCCTCCCAAATGCTGGGATTACAGGTGTGAGCCACCCCCACCTAGCTCTGTGGTGTGTGATACTGGGGATTCAATTTGGGACCTTGAGCTTGCCAGACAGAAGTCAGAACCACTGAGCTAAATCCCCAGCCCCTGTTCTCTGTCTCTTACATTAGGCCAATATGATCTTCCACACTTATATATCTGTTCCTGGGTGAGTTTATGTATCTGCTCCTGGGTGGATTTAGGGACGTACAGGAAATAGATCCCTGCCACTTTCCTTGACTCTCTTTCTTTTAGGTCCTGAGATGTGTAAACAGAAACCCAACATTTTTGTGTGGCTATAGCCTTGTATAAACAAGCACTGTTTTTGGCCACAGGGAGTTTTCTATAAGCTGACAAGGGTCCTACCTTTCTCAGCTTTGTTTAAGACAATCAGATAAAACCAAATTTCAATTTTATTTTCACTCAAAGATTCATTCAGCACCCTCCTTGCACAACACATGATCCCAGAGATGGCGCTATATTTCCACATGAGAGAAATTTGATCTTAATCAGTCATCTAAATATGGGATCGATGAAAAACTATTTAAGTACTACTGATAGCAAATGACAAGGATCACACTGCCTGTTTTCCAGAGGCCTGATGTAGCCTTTTAAATTATCAAAACATCATGATGCATTTTTTCACAAGAAGATTAAATATTTCACGTCTAGTTCCCACTTCTAAATTTATTCACGTTGACAGTAGAGATCATTCTCTTCAGGCCATGGAACACATTTCCAATAAACAACAACATATTACTTTTTAAGCCATAGTGTAAGAAATGCAGTAGAACATAGGCCTATTTTTCCTCAGCAGTTTAGTTCATAGGATCTGTTTTATTTTTTTCTTTTTAAGAAGAGGCACATATTTTAATTTATTTGCTAACCTTTTTTCTCTAAAACATTGGTGTGAAGGGTAGTTTTGCCTCCTTCCAAAGGGCAGCGTTTTCAGGATAGTAGCAAATAGACAAACTTCAGCAGGAAATCTACAGGTGCCTCAAACACAGGAAATGCTTTGGAGAGTTTTGGGTCTGTGACAGACATCAGGAGACAGACATACATGAGTCTTTGTAAAAATAAGGACTATGGTGAATAGACCATGAAGATTACAGAGGATATGTTTGCATATGTATATGAATCCTGTTATATAAAAATGTACATTTTTATGATCCTTTTCAAATTTACTATTTTTAATTGAAATAATTTCTGGTCAGTATTTTTCAGGAACATGTAAAACAAAGACAATAATATTAACTACCATCCACCTACCATGTGGCGTATGTCTTCCTTGCATTGTTATTAATATTTTCAACAATTTAAGTAGTTGATATGAACCATTTAAGTATTAGGACAGTGATGTTCTGGGACTGGGTTGTGAATTAAGCCATGTGAATTTAATTCAGTTTGTTCTCTCCCCATAATGATTTGTTGCTTCTTTCAAAGGGTGTCAGTGAAAATATTCTCCCACTCCAAAAGCAGCAATGAACGATCCCCGAGATTAGTGCCCCTGTGTTACCCAGCTGAGGGTCCCTCTCCCTCTCAGCCCCTCCCTCCCTCACCTTGGCTACGTCCACTAATCTTTCCTATTAGGCTCCTTTCTCTCATCATTTTATTTGATTTCCTCAACCAAAGCATTTTTTACTTCCAGGGAAGACTAGAACAATCTGGATCTAATAATAAAAATTATGAGTTTTCATAGTACAGAGCAGAGAGGCATCTAGTTATAGTTTTCCAGGTGCATTGGTACCAATTTCACTTGCTTTTCAGCCATGAGAATTGAACCTGAAACCTTGACATTGAGATAAAGTTTTAGTCCTTTTTAATTTCATTTTTTGGAGACAAGATCTAATTTGTTAAGTTGCTTGGGCTGGGCTTTGGGTATAATACATACAAATGATTACACTGGGAATCACAGATAAGTTTGGGCTAACAAATCCAACCTATTGATGCAGGGAAGGATTTGATAACCAGTCATAACATTCTCATTATTCACGACCCTAGTGTTAGCCTTGTGTAGCAACTAGCAGGAGAAAATATGCAAAACTAATGTATTTGCTGTGCTCAATGTACGTGTCCTTTCTTACAGAAGTTTATTTATTTGCTAATATCATGGCAGGGCTGCAACCTTGGAAGAGGGCAAAGCTGCCTTCTACTCCAAAAAGGTACCAAAAAGTGAGAAAACTATGGAAATTATGGTGGTCAGTAATCACTACGGGGGCAATGTCCATGCAGAACAGGGAGGTTCGAGGCCCCAGTCCAGCTTCAAACACACAAGCACCGCACTCTCACTATGCCAGAACACATCCTATTCTTTTATTATGTTCTCCGGAATTTGTAAAAGAAAATGTAAATTTTGTTTATTGAGGCATGTTATTTTCCTATACATTTCATTGAATTCTGACTGTTGGAAGTTTACTTTTTCCTTTTTCTGAATACATCCTTCTCTTGGACATTATGTTGCAGATCTAGATTTACAAACTAAAATCTTTTCAAGGAATTTTTTTAGAAGAAATCTTCCAGAAATTAACAGAGATTTACAACTTCAAGGCTAAGTCTTCCTCACCCATGACAGGTTAGATGGAATTGTTCCAACCCCAAAGCAGAAGCCCTATCTGTCAGGTACATTATCACTCTCACCTTGTGATGTTTTTACTTCCTCAGGACGAGTGAAGAAAACTTAATATTGTCATACTGAGGGGAACAGTCTGTGGATAAGTTTTCTTTTACTCTTCGGAACACACAGCCTGTTTAAGGTTACCTCAGTTTCCAAAACAGCAAAGTGCTTAAATGAAAGTTTATATGAGATTCATCTAACTTGGGCTTTCGAAATTAGTTGTCTGTGGTTTAGTTCTCTCCAGATATTATGTTGCTACTTATTATAAACATCATTTATCCAAGGGTGGCACCCAGGGTCTCTTGTTTATAACTGTGTCCACTTGTGCCTGCTCTTTCTGGCCACATTCTTAGATTTCCAGACCATGAGTGTGCTTTTCCTTAGGGATGAGCACAGAACAGGGAATGACACAGAAAAAAATAAATGTCCAGTTTGCACTAATGTCTCTAAGTTGATTGAGACACTGAAATGGAATAATAACAATAATAATAATATATCCGAATAAGATTTTGAATGCCAATTTCACTACTCACAAACTATAGTATAGGTACTAATATATAACGTTAATATTGTAATCAACAAATTTAATAGTGGGCATACAATGTTTTTTCTAATATATATTTGAAAAGATGATAATAGAACATACATGTTTTAAGAACATGTTTACTTATGTTCATGAAAAATAAAAATATGGTCAATCAAAATATTTTTCATCATTATAGCTGAAACTAGAGTAAGTTATTTTTGCACTGCATTAAATTTCAATATATACATTAAATTATTATCTTGTAATAAACATGTAAAAACAAACATACTTTATGTAGTTTGGTTAATTTATCATGTAAGGTACCAAAGTATATTCCTGAAAAAATAGGCACGACGACACATAACTTTCAGTAGAGAACTAAAAGTAGGAAATAGGCCTTACAACTTACAGCATCACCGTGGTTAAATCCGTGGTGCGGGAACCAAGTCCGAGAGCGCTGGGGATCTAGGACAGGCTTACGGCAACGAGTGGCTTCGGTTTGTCCTCATGGAGAGGACGAACGAACACCAGCTCCAGAATAAATTTCCTCATTAACTGGAACCTTCCTAGGCTCTACTTGCATATTGAAATTTTGAGAAAATATTTATTAAAACAGAGTTAAAAGGAGCTAACTTTTGCTAACGTTTATTGAGCCAGAAATTGTGTATATAAAAATAAAATCGTTTTGTAAGTCATCTTTTGATTAGCAACAGAAAAAAAAATGAAGCAATCCTTTCATGTGGCCAGAAGGATGCGTATTAAGAATATAAGTTGTTTCATAATTGAAGTGCTAGTTAACTTAAATCATTTCTTGTTTTCATGTCATACCTATGGAAGTGTGTATTAGTCAGTTTTTCTGTTGCTGGGACAAAACACCTGACAGCCACAACTTAAATGAGGAAAGATCTATTTTGGCTTATGTTTTCAGAGGTTTTGGTTCATAGACTGTTGGCTTCAAGACAGAAACGTCTCAGCAGAAGGAAATGGCGGAGTAAAGCTATTTAATACATAACAACCAGTAAGCAGACTTCCTCTCAGTAAGCAGACTTCCTCTATTGGGAAGAACCAGAGGGAAAGAAAGGAGAGGGCCAAGGATAAGAATATACCTCCTGTGCCCCCCATACTGGGGTCCACTGCTCCAACCAGACCCCACTTCCCAATAGCACATTCATCTATGGACCCATCAGTGCAGGATCCACGGATGGGCTGACACTGTGGCTCAACCGCATTTCAAAAGACTCACTGCTGGACACGCAAGACTGCTGGGGAGGTTTTGGATTCAAATCATAAGAAGATGAAAAGCAGTGTAAGATGTCAGTAGTTAAAAATCATGAACAAAGTGTTTTTTCATTATATTAGTTTGCCAGACTGCCTTAGCAAAATACCACTGCATGGTTAAAACAGAGATTTATTTTTTCATAATTCTGAAGGCTAGAAGTTTAAGATCAAAGTGTACAAAGGGTTGGTTTCTTTTGAGTGTCACAAAGTAGGGAAATAGTCCAGGCCTCTCTCCTTGAAATACTCACAGCTCCTTTCTCCATTGGTCTTTCACATTAACTTTCTTCTGTGTAACTCTGTCAAAACTTTCTCTTTTTTAAGAACAATAGTCATATTGGATTAGTGTCTACTGTAATGACCTTATTTTAACTTTATTATTTCTGCAAAGACCCTATTTCTTTCCATACCAAAAATATAGAAATATACATACCAAAATATAGAAAATTCTGCAAATCACATAGAAATTCAGAAAGTCCCCAACTTAACGAGTGAATTCTGTTCCAGAAGAATATTCATTAACTGGATTTGTTTGTAAGCTTGACAAGGTGAGTCTTACATACCTCTGATACAAACATATAGTATAAGGCATTAAAAAACAAATACATAAATACTGTAAATAAACTATTCTTACTTTTATAGTTACCTTAAAATGGTGGTACAGTACACTACAACTATATGGCTATTTTCATAATTTGTTCAAATCTGCAGATGTACATGAAGCAAGGTCTGTGTATATCTGAAAATTCAGGACTGAAATGTTCTTAAATTGGAGACTTATTGTTTTGGGGGATAGAAAATGTAATTCAGCCCATAGTTACTATATTTCTCATGTCTGTTCTCTCCAGTACTAGCAGGCTGATTTATATCAGATGCCCTATAGATATTTGATAATTATTATTTAAGAGTTCTTTATAATGAAGGTGCAAAATAAATTTTTGCTAGAAGATAAAAGTAAGAAAAAAGTTTTTAAACTAAGATAAGACAGAACCATTCAAGTTGTAGTAACTCACCAGCATCATTTTCTAAAGATGTCATCTTTCATCCCACATATGATTTTGGTCCCTTCATCAAAGATCACAGATGAATGTGTCTGAAATAGTTTCTGTGTCTTCTGTTCTGTCTACATGGAAAGGATGGAGTATAGATCCATGTTTCTCACCATGTACTAAAAATAAACCAAACTGGATCAAAGCTTTAAATATTAAAATAGGAACAATATGCTAGAAGACAAAAATAGGTAAAATACTTGAAGACATAGACGTA
Source organism: Thryonomys swinderianus (assembly GCA_004025085.1). Classification (NCBI taxonomy): domain Eukaryota; kingdom Metazoa; phylum Chordata; class Mammalia; order Rodentia; family Thryonomyidae; genus Thryonomys; species Thryonomys swinderianus. The sequence continues at coordinate 39,858 of PVIC010010865.1, forward strand.
AGGACAGATTTTATGAAGCGAGTCATAATTATACAAGAAATGACACTGATAAATAGAATTACATCACATTAAAAAGGTTCTGCAAACAACAGACTGCACAAACAAAGATGGGTTGGGAAAATTTTTGACAAGTAGAACAAATGAATTAATATCTAAGATATACAAAGAACTAAAAATTTAGACCTCTCAAAATAAAAGAACCAATTTGCATGTCTTGTGTCAGGACAAAATACAGCTGCAAAGAATACATAACAATGTTGTTAATCTTCCTTCCTTGGCAGCAAAGTAAAGCAAAACAACACTTTATAATTCTGCAAGGATTTAAAAGCAGACTTTAAGGAGAACTGAGTGGGATGTGTATTATCCTCAGCAGTAAATTGTTGTACAACTAGCCCACCAACGTCCACTAAAACTGGAAAGGTTGAGGTTAGTACGATTCATATCCAAGTCTTGAGAGTTTGAGATAACTCACTGGCCTGTGGTAGCATGAAGTGTACATCATGTTCTTATGAGAACAGGAAAGCTCTTGTGAATTTTCTTTTTCATATTGCACTCTAGGGCAATGTGAGCAGTAGTTAAACTCTGTCAAAAAGAAATATTGAGGTTTTGTCATCCCTAAAACCTCAATGAAGAGTAATATTTCACTGCACTTACTTTAGCATGCTAAACATGGTGATAGAGCTTTTGCTGATTCTGGTTTAGCCCTTTAAATCTTATTGTTCCTGAAGAGAGTTTTCTATAAAGATGATGTAAAAAGACAAACTTCAACCTACTCTATTCCAATCTGTCGTATTTCCATTAATGTTACACTTTTCACCTGAGGCCTATATTGAAACTACGCATTTCAGAGTTAATCCACCTGGGTGAGCAGTTTGAGTTGTGTGATAAATAGATAAAAAGACCTGTGCTAGTTGAGCGTAGGCAGCACTAATTATGATAAACATTTCCCCTACATTCCTAAATACTGACTTATCACCCAGAACTTTTGAGAGAAACCCTTGCAGTTTTAGGCCGCCACGCAGTTACTTAGCCTCTCCTCTCACCAGGAGCCCCTGCCGTCTTTGCCCTCAGGCAGCACCCCGTGTCCTTTCTTGGATACCACCCTCCTCCCTCCACCCACTAAGAGCTTCCTATTTGGACCAGGCCTCCACCTCCAGTTCTTTTTGCCAACATCTCTGTGTTTCCTGTTTGGATTCCTTGCCTATTTTGAAGACATTGCTTCTCCCTGTTCTCTTGTCTCTGATTGTTGCTGACATTTCACCCCTAATACGTGGTACCTGCAGTTTCCTAGTCTTTGTTCAGTGAACCTGGCTTCCCGAACTATGTCCAAAATAAATTATTATGCACTGCGTGGTTGTGACACTGGTAAGTTATCAGAACTTAAATAAGTATTTTTAATTCCTTTGGTCTTAATGTTCTTGCTATCATATAACAATATTTATTAATTATATATCTTATATTCATCAGTATGTGCCTTAATCATAGTGATGCTCAAATAAATTTGAATGGGTTTTGAGTAACAGTTTAAAAGAATATTTTTTAAAATGTTGGTTTTGCAAAGTACTTCTAGAATAATATTTTTCAAAGGAAAAATATATGATGGCAGTTTACCAACTTTTAAGAACTGTGAGCAAAGTATTTTAGCATTATTTGTAAATTATGTAAAAATTTTATTTTTCACATCTAATCCATCTCAGACAGCATTTCCAAAAGAAATATAAATGTAAATTACTAAATTACTATTTGATCCCTCAGTATATGGTATGTTTTATATAATAGCTGATTTATTTCTCAAACTCTCTAAGATAGGAACTATTGCTCATATTACTTTCCACATCATCTAACTGAATGAGAGAGGTGAAGTAACTTGCTAAGAGTTATGTAACTAAGATAGGAGAACCAGGATTTATACATGGCAGTCTGTGCTTATAAATAAAACACTGTATGGTCTTTGTGGATCCTTGTTGTCCCGTGGGGTCGTGCCGAGAGGGGGAGGATTACCCGCAGCAGTGTGCTCCACGTTTGGGCGCCACTGGTCATCCGGTCAGGCCAGTTCCCGTGCAGTCTCCACTGTCCAACGATCTCGGGAGAGTGAGGGGGGACACAGAGTCACAACTCCCAGACTCCGTGAGGGTCGAGAAGCTTCCCTTTTTTTTTTTTTTTTTTTTTTTTTTTTTTTTTTTGCTTTTTGAGACGGGGTCTCGCTTTGTAGTTCAGGCTGGGCCTGAGCTCACTATGGTGCCCAGGCAAGCCGCAGCGAACTCAGCAATCCTCCTGTCTCTGCCTCCCGAGTGCTGGGATTACAGGCGTGAGCCACCACGTCCGGCATTGTAGTATGCGGTGTTGATTGTTGGTGGGCGTGTCTCCACGCCCAGCATTATATGTGGTTTCCGGGGATCGAACTCAGGGCCTTGAGCTTGCGAGGCAGGCGCCGGAACCACTGAGCTAACCCTCCGGCCCGAAGCTTCCCTTTTTTAAAAAATTATGGATGTTACAAACATTTATATAAGATGGCTCGGGATGTGATTGGATGAGAGGGCAGGAGCAGTGCTCATGGTCGGGTGTGATTGGGCACAAGCAATGTATAATTAGTCTGTGTCATCTGCCTCACCTACATCACCTGTGTCCCCTGCATCAATTGCATCACCTGTGTTACTGTGGCTTCCAAAAGGTTCATTGTATCTATTCCTCTGCCAGGAGAGGGAGAGGGAGGGGGAGAG
>PVIC010010866.1:0-42567 GCA_004025085.1 Thryonomys swinderianus
CTCTTTTCAAATTTTCTCATCTATATTTTGTAGTTTTCATGGTAGAAGTCTTGCACGTTACATTTATGGAATTTATTTCTAAGTGTTTTGTACTTTTGAGGCAAATGAATCACACTTTAAAATAATACTAAATTGATGTTTAGATTTTAAAATAATATCTTAGAATCTCACATTCTAGTCATTTAATATTCCAACTGCTCTTTGCTTCATACAGAATCTCAGGGGTTTTTTTTTGTACTTTAATTTGCATCCTATAATAGCAATAAATTATTCATTCTACTGGGTTTATACAGATAATTTACACTATTCTATATACTATTCTTCTGCATGGGAAGGGGAGTGTATACCGCCTTCTATCCTCACAACTCCCCTTCGGCCTTATCCACTGGGGACAGGAGCTCTAGTAAAAGATTAAATAGAAGTGGTGAGAGCTGACATCCTTATTTTCCCCTAATCTTAAATGATCTTTCACTGAGAAGTACGTTAACTGCAGGTGTTTCACATGTGCATTTTATCATTTTGAGGAAGTTCCCTTCTATTCTTAGATTGCAGAGTATCACAAATAAATTTGAATTCTGTTAAATGTCTTTTCACCTATTAAATTAATGTGTATTCACTCATTTTGCTAAAATGTTGAAATTCTTTGATCAATTTTTATAGTTAAAATAATTTTCCAACCTTAGGATAAATCTTCTTGAAGATTTTATGAAAAAGCATCTGTTCTTGCATTCAATGTGGAAATATTATGTTAAGGTGTTTTGTGTTCATGATTATTAGAGTTATTAGTCTGTTTTTATTTTTATTTCCTTGCAAAGATTTTCATCTTAAACATTGAGTTGTAAATGTTAACATGTCCTTTATTTTCTGAAAGAAAAATATTATTTTATGTCTTAAATATTGGAAATAGTTACCTATTAGGTTATCTGGAACTAGAGATTTCTCAATAAAATCATTGATTTTCTTTCATTAATTATATATACAATACAAACATTTTAGATATCATTTATTTTCATAATTTTTTATTTGACAGAATTTCCTTTCATATAATTCCTGAATTTACTGGCAAAAGATATTTATGATATTATCGTATTATATTATCAGTGTCTTTAACTTTTCTAGTGTTGTTTCTTTCTCCATTTCTAATGTGATCTCTTTCTCTTCCTTGATTAATCCATCTAGAAGTTTATAAATTGTGTTAGTCTTTTCAAAAATCCACCATTTCTCTTCATAGACTTATACATCATTCATTTTTTTAATTGCTGTTTTACTCTTTACAGTCTCCTTCATTCAAAAAACACCCCACCTCTGTTATCACTTCCCTTCAGCTTCAAGACTTTTTCTCATTTCAAGCACTGAAACACTTATGGCCAAAAATTCATTAAACTTGTGCTTATTTGTAATCTCTTTATCCTCATTTTTGAACTGTTCCACTTGAAACTGTTATGCTAAACATATTTCAAAAATGATATAATTAAACCTCTACAGGCTTTATCTAGAATTCCTAAGCAGTGCACTTTTGTTAACACCTGTGCATATATATGAGGCCTGTCCCCCAAACCTGTATACACACTTCAGGAAAAGAAAACCATATAAATCCTTTAATACTAAATGTATTGGGACATCATGAGATCAGTATGTTTCTTTGGCCTCTACAGTTACAAGAGGTGCTCAGAGTGATGGTCACCAGCTTCTAGACATTGATTAGTAACAGCAAACTTCTGCTTGGGTGACCCTGGTCATTGAAATGTTGCACACGCATTTTCAGTGTCTTCTCTAAGGGCCATGAGTTTTCTGTGATATCCTACAAACTCTAAAGTGCCTCATAATAGGGTAAGAACATCTATTGAAAAAACAAACTATTTTTCTTTTTCTGAAGTGTGCATTTTTTTGGCAGTTTCTCTGGCTCTTCTGTCTCTCTGTCTTTATATCTAGCTGTCTGTCTTTCTCTATTCTGAAGCTTATTATTCCTGAATATAGAATTATAGGTTGGGAATTTTTTATTTCAGCAAATTAAAGGTTGCCCAGTTTTCTGACATTCATTACTTCTAATAAGAAGTAAGTAGTCAGTTTATCTTTCTTTATATTTCATGGTTGTTTTTGCTATACCTGCCTTCAAAATTTCTTCTTTAACATTAGTTACAGAGATTCATTATAGCTGCCTTGGTATGGTTTATTTATATCTGAACTTTGAACTTCTCAACTCTGTGAGTTTATAGTTTTCACCAAATGTGCAAAAACTATGGGATCTTTCTCTTGGGTATTTCCCTTCTCTTCTGAACCTTCAAATATACATGTATTACCTTGACAGACATTATAGCTTAGGCTTAGCTGTCCCCAAAACAAAACCTTGTGCACTCCAAGGTGGCTTTTAGAAGGTGACTGCATTATGAGGGCTGACAATTGACTTGCTGTTGAGAGATCAGGCCTGTTCCAAAAGGCTGGCCTTGGGCATGCGGCTTGGAAGGGTCTATCCCCTCCATGGCTCCTCCCTTTCTCTCTGCTTCTCATCTTCCCTGCTGTGAGCAAGGATCCTCTGCCATGCCAACCTGCCAAGTCTCCCCGCCACGCCGTCCTGCCTGGGAGCCAGCTAAGATGGAAGCCTCTGCCAACTGAGAGCCAAGGTAAACCTCTCTTCCTTTAAGCTGTGGTTGTTAAATCGTGGGTTAGTGTATCTAGGTGAAAAGAAAGTGACTGAGAACCTGTACATTTTCCCATGGGTTCCTGAGCTCTGTTAATTTTTGTTTCAATCTTCTGATGTTGTTGATGTTGTTTGTTTGGTGGAGTTTATTTGGGGGGAAGAGGGCTATATCTACCCATTTGTTAAACTTTTATATCTCAGCAGATGTTTCTAATGAGTTTACATGTTTTTATTTATCATTTCCATCCTAATCTTCATTAATCTATAGTAATTTCATAATATTTTTTCTTTGAGCCCATTGAGATATTTACATTAGTTGTCTTCAAATTTCATCTTTAAATGCTATTATCTGTATCACTTCTGGGTTTATTCCTACCAGCAGATTTTTAATCCAGTTTTTGGTCACATTTTCTACTACCTTACATCCCCCCAGGCTTGTAAATTATGTTAGAACAATATCAACTAAATAAATTTTTTTTTGGACCCCTGTAGCTGTACTAAAAAATGTGACCTTTTAAAAGTCTTTGTTACCCTAGAAGTTCAGCAAAGTCTTTGGTGTTCTGATGGTCAAAATTCAAATGTCTTGAGCTCTGAGGTTTTTACTATTGTTGTTGTTGTTTCAGTATTAGTTACTTTAACCTTAGAGTTATTTCATGCTGATCTTCCTTGTATTGCCCCACCCTGTAAGTGAACAAATACCTATTCCAGATTTATGGAACTTTTTCTCTGTGTGTCTTTTACTCTCTATTACTCTGTTACACAGATTCTACTTATCTTAACCTCTTCAAACTCAGAAACTGTTTCCATAACTCAGAGATAACACCATGTTCTTCCAGAGTTCCCTCCTTGTCGCTGTGGTCAGGAAAATCTCTCCAGGTTAAAAAAAAAAGTTATTTATATGTGTTATCATTTATTTTCCTTACCTCAGAATTATATGCCTATACTGTCTGTTGTCTACCTTCTGAAAATGCTTGTTTTATTAGATGGATTGAATAATCCTAATCCATAGCATCTTAGATCAGATAGACTGGATTTTGAAACTTTTTAAGGTTTTGAAATATATATGTATGTATGATATCCAAGTCTAAACATAAAGTTTATGTGTCTTACATATAAATTTTATACACAGATCCTGAAGGTAACTTTACATATTTTTAGTGCACTTGAGTTTTGACTGTGCAATGTCACATGAAGCTGGGAATGGAATTTTCCACTTCTCCCATCATGTTGGTGTCCCAACAGTTTTACTGTTTGGAGTATTTGATATTTTCCATTGTTAGATTAAGGACTGTTGACTTGTAATTTGTTTGACAACATATTTGCTTATCATGTACTAGTAAGTCTAGCCAGAGTTGTTTTGTCATGATCAGAAGTAATATTTCATAGTTACCTTTTGGGAAGGACCAAATTCTCTTTAAATTCCTCCTTTTCTCTCCTTACTTCCTTTCCTTCTTCTCTACATCTTAAATGGGTCCATGTGTTACATTATGTGAAGGTCAATATTCTATCTTGTTATGGAATGGGAAGGTTATTGATCATGAGGAACCTAAACCTTCAGTGTAACAATGTCAGAATTTGTTCCTTTGGAAACAGAAAGTAGTACAAATTTAAAGGAACTTCTTGGAATGGAGTTGTTTTAACTATGATCCATTTTCATAAATACATATACTAGTTTTTTAGTGTCTTCCCTTGTGATTTGCTCAAATAGCTGAGGTATACTTTGGGGACAGTCTTTTTATTCCTTATTTGGGGATTTAACCTTTGCATGTTATACTCATATAAGAAGCTAAGTAATTTTTAAAATTAAAATGGTAGCAAGGCTATGGATGCTGATCATTGACAGTGTTTAGTATGTGCAAAGTCCTAGTTTGGTCTTCAGACCCAGTGATTTATAAGCAGGAGCAGTTGATTTCATGTAGTTCTGCATGACAGAAAGCTCAAAACTAAAGCACCTACAAAGCTCATGACTGGTGAGGGCAATACACTGGTTCACAGACAGCTGTTTTCTCATTGAATCCTCTCTTGCCAGAAGAATGAGACAGCCAAGTAGAGCTCTTTGACCAGAATACTAATCCTATGCTCGAGGTCTCAGTCTTCAAGGCCCACTAGCTTCCCATGAGCCAAGCCTCTTAGTACTATTACAGTTGGAGTTAAGCTTCAACTACAAATTCTGTGAAGATATTAACAACCAAATTTCTTTTTTAATCTGTCTTGATGGAAAATACATGCTTTAGTGGAAACAGCCATTATTTTCAAGGAAGTAGAGGCAGAAGAGATTCCTTCAAGGAGCCAAATATTAAAACTATGTTCGACAAATTTTCTTCTCTTGGAACTAAAAAGATAAATATCGATGATTTTATTCTGCTTATTGCCCAGAGTAAAGTATCTTGTGCTGTTTGCAAAAAAAAAAAAAGTACTATTCCTAAGTTTATATTTATCATTATAAAATATCCTTCAACCCAAGGACAATTCAAGCTTCCAGATAATTTTGTTCTTCTGAATTTCCAAGCCACTTATTCTGCTTCATTTGAGTTATTTGTAACAGTGTTTCTAAAAGTGAGTGGACAGGAAGAAATAAATGCTTGCACTTAATAAGGAATGGGTCAGTGCCCTTTGAAAAGCCAGAATATTTCTGAAAAGATAGAAGTCCTGAAGAGTGTGTTGTTTGCACAAGAATGACAGGAAGGACACGTAGCACATCTCTGCTTCTTCTACTTGCACTCAGAGTAATTTCCAAACAGGAGGAAAAAAAAAAACCTTGAACACACTCTTAGAAATTTTGAGTCATCATACATTTTTCCCTGTGACTGCCTACTTCATCCAGGAAGAAAACGAACATTCATGAGTCAGAGCCTGTAGCTTTGCATAGTTCATTTAAAAATAACAATGGAATATTGTGGAAAAGGAATTTGCATCAAATAATCTGGAAAGTATTTGAAGTAAACTAGCATTTGGTCAGTCTTATTTGTCCTCTCTGTGGGTGTGCAGAAAATAGGAAATATGTTCTTCTTCTGTAAGAATGAGCCCACCGCTCCTGGAAGCTTGAACGTAACTCATAATCCCTGGAAAAAGGCCTGATATCAAAGGCAAGACAGGCTAAAGTTAACATAATGGTTCAATCCACCCATGGGATAGTATATTTCCATGGGAGGAAAACATATAGGTTCTCTCTTAAAAGTTCCATCTGTACTTATTTATTACTATATAGTAAATAAGGGTATTTGTTTACAGTAGAATCTACACATTAATTTTCAAATGCTACAAGTGCTTATTTACAATTAGAAACTGAAACCAGTTCTCATATTATGAAGGTACAGTCTAGATTTAGAGGAAGAAACAGACATTAATCATATGTTCACACTAAAACTACTGGATTATGTGCTCTTAAGAGAAAGAAAGTACAGTACTGCAACAATGGCCACCAAAGAGAAAGAAGACCGACTTCGACATGGTGTTGGCTCATACCCATGAGGAAGTCAGAATTACGAGTGAGAGAAATGAATGCAGGAAGAGGAGAATGGGCTTTCCTGAGGGAAGAGGTCACCTGTGTGCAAAGGGGCTTTTAGGGTTTGCATCTTACATGTTTCCTAAAGGCCCAGAACTAAAGGCTTGGTCCCCAACAGAGGGCACTTTTGGGGAAGCAGAAGGACCGTTAGAAGGTAGGCCTAGCTGGAGAGACTAGATCACCACTGGCATATGCTGAAAAGTAGGCAGAGACTCTGAGTCCTTGCTTTCTGTTGTTTTCTTCCTGCCTGCCCCATTAGGCGAGCAGTTTTCCTTCACTGTGAATTAAAATCATGATGTTCTATTGAACCACAGACCCACAGCAATGAGGCCAAACATTTATGGAATGAAACCTGTAAAGCCACGGCAAAAATAAATCTTTCTTTAATTTGATTTTCTCAAGTAATCTTTCACAATGTCTAATCCTAACTAATGGAGACTCAGAGAACAGAGAGACCATTGCTTCAAATAGAAAACAAATAGTAAGATAGTAAAGAGGAAATTTTCATCATAGATTAAAACAAAAAGTGTAGCTGTCTCTCCTAACTCATGTCCTTTAAATATCAAGACACAGAAATCAAAAATAAGAGTAGGCCTAAGGAGACAAAATGTTACTAGAGTGAGGTCATTGGCACCTTGCTATTGTCAGACCTAATACAATTTTGAACATCTTGTTTCATCCAGTATATTTCCAAATATTTCCTGTTGTCTTTTCACAAAAACTTAGTCATTTGTAATTTGTTAGGTCTTCATTGTGATTTATATCTTCCTCCTATTTGAGTAGAAAGCCTTTGTTTTTCCTGTATTTGGACTTTCTTTTTGTTTTTCTCACTAAGCTTTCAAAGGCTTTCATGGTTTACAAGGTTATTTATGAATGATGCTGCTTTTAAAGTAATATTTTAAAACTGGGCCAGAAATTTAGCTTGGTGGTTCCAGCACCTGCCTAGCAAGCCCAAAGTCCCTGGTTCAATTTCGGTAACCACATACAATACCGGGCATAGTGACTCACACACACCAGCGCTCAGTACCACATACCACAGTGCTGGGTATGGTGGCTCATGCCTTTAATCCCACCACTCAGGAGGCAGAGGCAGGAGGTTTGCTGAGTTCACGATTTCCCTGGGTAACACAGTGAGCTCCAGACCAGCCTGAGCTACAAAGCGAGAACCTGTACCCCCCAAAAAAAATTAAGCAATAAGATTACTATGTAAAATTTCTCACTTCTAGTTGAGTAATATTTATGTTATTTTGTAAGTTTTAAATTATATCTAAATTTCTTTTGGCTTTTTGATGGAGGTGGGAGTGGCTATTGAACCCAGGGATGTCACCCGAAGCTCTACTCCCTGTACTTGCTCATTTATATTCCGAGGCAGCTCTTGGTAGGTTTCGCATGTTGCCCTCAAGCTTGTGATCTTGATGCCTCAGCCAACTTTTAGTTTGGTTTTCCTTGAAAGGGACACATGTATAGATGAGCTATTCTTTCCTCTTCAGGGAAAGTTTTGCCCACATAAATTACTTTCAAGCCATTTTTAAGCCACGTTTTTACTTCCACTTCAATATGAAATCTTATGGAGAAACTGCAATTTCTAAGTGACTGCACCATTTGGAAATTCTCTATGGGCTCTAAACTCATAGCACAGTTTCTCCTGACACCATCTCTATTATTACCAGCTGCTTGACAAGAGACGAAGACTGGTAACTTCAATGCTTCTGTCACTTAAACAGAAAACAAACTATGGTTCATTCTTGCAAGTATGTCACTGGAGATTAACTCAAAGTATGAGTCTATTATGGTCATTGCAGTGTTACAGTTTGTTTCATGCACGTAATCTGGATTCACCCTCTAAGAGCTACTGACAACTGCGTACTCCTGTCTGTTACACAGCCTCAACTACTGTAACACATCCAACTAGTTCTCATACATTTTGGATGACACATTCGTTGGGTATGGAATCCTCTCTTGCTTACAAACAGCTTATTGATTTGCATGTAGAGTTGCATATTTCCTCCCTTACCACCCAACCCTTAGGTACAGTGTGACTGAGCACATATTCAGAAGCAAATTTTTTTCTGTGCCTTCCTGAGAATTTATTCTTTTAAACTGGATTTGTCAGAAAATAACAAAGCAAGGCATTTTATTTTGCTCCTTCTAAATTATGAGAATAAAAATTTGCAAGATCTAATTTTATTGCACGAGAGATATCTGTCCCTTTGCTTAATATTCTGCATGGTGTTAAGCAGATTTTGTTTCTAAGCTCTTTGTTGTTTTTCCAGTCACTGAAAAAGGTGGGAACTTCAGATGGATTCTCTAGAGAATGGGGTTTCTATGAGTTGGAAATCATTAAAGCTGAGAACATTGATGACAAATTTAAATAGGATTAGAGGCTAATATTTCAGAGCTAAAGAGCATAGCAAGGGAAATGATACAAGAACCTTAGTATGACTTTTTAAAAATTCAAAGCCCCTGACTATGTTTGAGACAGATTTATAGAGAAGTGTACATTTTGGCCTAGATAAAAACAAACCATAGATCTTAGCTTCGGACTTTATGTTACCACTTCCATTTATTTCAGGTGAGCTTTCGGTGTTTTAGTAGGGCAGTCATATTTAATTGGGCCACAGCCTCCAGATACAGGACTCGAGGAGGTGTGGTAGAGGGGAAGCGCTGCCCGAGAGCCACACTCCCTTGACATCCGCGGCGCTGAGCACAGGCAGAGCTGAGTAGATGGCGGCGTCATCATCACGTGCCGAGCTGGCTAAGACCTCGGCTAACCAGGGCTCATGTCGGCTGTTTGATTTGGAGGAAGGCAACAGCTTTGAAACTATATGTGACAGTTAAACGAGCTTTTATGGAGGCTGAAGATGTACTAAAAACACAACAATAAAATGTCACTTCTACTTCAAAAATAATTATCATATATGTACGATTCTCTGGGCCAGAGAAAGAAAAATTAATCACATGATAAGTTTAGATCATTTGATATGTAGAGCTAATTAGAAAGTAAGATTGAAGGAATACTGAAGTTTCACAGTATGGTCTATGAATATTTTTATTAAAGGGAATATGCTCAAAGTACAGTTAAAATAGGATTGCATTAAGTGAAAAATGTTTATGAGGGAAGAGGATTTTGGACTTTTGAATCCTACCATGAGTTAACAGTGTAGGTCTCTATAGAGCAAAAGGATAAGGACCATGATTTATTTGATAGTCTTTTAATGTTTCTTAGTATTTTACTTTGATAAAATAGATCCATCTACATTGACATAAGCAAGAATATTATCTTTGCAAACTGTGTGGTGCCTAGAACAATGTCACACTTATACAGAAAATACACATTCTAGGGCTATAAAATGGTCAGCTAGATGATAGCAATCATCAGAGAGTAAAGGTCCCCACCTGCTCAGGTCCTTCGAGCTGCTAAGGTGTCACAGCACACGGTGGCATTTCAGCAGGACAGTGCTTCCCAAACCTCAACCATTTGACTTAAAATTTTGTGTCTTGCTGTATCTTAGGACTTGTACAGAAGGACTTGTGTTTCTTTGATCAGCTCAATTGTGTTATTTAGATACTTTAAAAACAAAACAATAAAACCTGGGGCTGGAGATTTAGCTCAGTGGTTCCGGCGCCTGCCTTGCAAGCACAAGGTCCTGAGTTCAATCCCAGTAACCACATAGAATGCTGGGCGTGGTGACCCATGCCCACCAGCTATCAATACCACATACCACAGTGCTGGGCGTGGTAGCTTACACCTGTAATCCCAGCACTCAGGAGGACTGCTGAGTTCCAGTCTTGCCTGGGCTCCATAGTGAGCTCAGGGCCAGCCTGAACTACAAAGTGAGACCCTGTCTTAAAAAAATAATAATAATAATCAGAGCCAGCCTGAACTACAAAGTGAGACCCTGTCTCAAAAAAAAAAAAAAGAAGAAGACCGGTGTCACTTGTGATAAATCAAAGCAAACACAAAAATAAATGCAATACACAATGATATATTTGAAAGTAAAATATAAAATGAAATTGATAATAAATATCATTAGCTTATTTCTCACCTGAATGTTTGTGAATAAAAATAAGGAAACTATAACTTATACAATATTACACATATCTATCACTCGATCAGATGTTACAACTGAAGAAAAGAATTGAGTTCTAAATAATGAAATCAGTTCCATTTTTTAGGCTAACCAGAAATGCAAACTCCACTTTACACATACATTTCTTCAGAATATTTAACACATGCTGTTACCTTCTCTGACAGTTTTGGGTACTAGGAACTAAATTTCTAACTGTACTGGCATGTGATTAATTTTCATTATAATTTTATTCTAAGAATCACATGAGACAAACCCCTAAGCCTATATTTCAGTCTGTCATATTCATCAACTGCTACAAACAGGTGTTTCTTACCCATTCAGGCCCCTATTGACTTTCATCATAGTCTTCCAACTTGTCTTGGGATTTACAGTCTTGCTTCTGTGCCGTAAGTATTGATTTTCTTGTAGGGTAAAAGTTATTCTTTAACATGTAAGAGAAAATGACTGTTCAAAACTCTAGTTCACTTACTGTACAGCTCAAAGTTATTACTGTGGTCTGTAAAGCACACAGAATATTTATTTTTCACTCTGTCCTTTTTCTATTTTCAATCAAAAGTTAAGTGCATGGAGCCCAGAGATGTTTGTGCTTATTTCACTATAACTGCAGCCTAATTGTGTTTTAAGTGTGTGTACATGAATGTAGATTAAATTTCTGAGGACATATGCAGAGAATTCTTAATTGATTTCTAGAGTATGTCCTTCAGTCAAGGGAATCCAGTACTTTTTCTTCTGTTCCAGTCATTCCATTCATGGGATTCATGTGATCTTCTCAGGGAATACTGATGTATGAAGTGTCCATCTCAAGAATACAATTTTAATGTTCAATTAAAAATGTAGCCATCCAAGACATATTCATAGGTCAGTACTATGCACATAAAGGGCACTTCCAGCTTAAAAGGTTTCTTTGAATATCATCATTGCATATGACACATCAATGACTTCTTAATGAGAAAGTCTATATTCACCTTCTTTTCATAAAACTAAGGGAGAAGAGGGGGAACCAGTACCTCGACCCTAAAAGGATTGAAACTTTTCTCCAATTACTTCTAAAATATTCCAGCATATCTAAGATTCATTGTAATGTAGGAAATGATTTGACTTTTGAAGTTTGAAGGCATGAATGGAAAATACCGAATGAATGAAGTTCAGATATTAAAAAATGGAATTAGCTGCATGACTGATATTGTTGAAGAGTTAGTAATGGCAAGTTGGTAGTAGTGGACATTCCTGGCTCTCTGTGAACAGATTATAGTCAGTCTATGTATATTACCTGCATTATGAATCAGTATTATGCGTTATATATCAGTTACACTATTCATATATATGTATGTTCACTGTGTAACCTGAAGCCATCCAGTTACCTCCAGCTTCATTTCTGACACATTCTGGGTAACAACACCTAAGGTAAGGTATCCAAAATAAATACATGGGAAGGCACAAATGTGAACCACATATATAATTCTTAATTTCTTGAGCTCAACCACATTCAGAAAGTAAAAGGAAACACATTCATTTTGGTGATATAGTCTATATAATCCAATACCTCAAATACCATTTACTCAGCAGAAAAATGAAACTCAGTAATCTGAGTGTAAAGTGTGCAAATGACTTGGTCACATATTTACAAACATACACAAAGAGCCAAACTCTCAGCATCACTGACCCTTATGAAAATGCAAATTAAAATCACAGGGTCAGAGTTATCACCTCATCTAGTTAGAACGGTTATTCTTAAAAGGGCAGAAGTAAGAAACACTGGTGAGGCTACTGAGAAAGAAGAACTAATACACTTTTATAATAGCACAACCATTTTGAAAACAAAATGAAATTTCCTCAAAAACCAGAAATACTGCTGCTGTATGAGTTACCAGTGCCAGTTTTCTTTCCAGAGCAGGTGAAATTAGTATACACAGAGACATTTACACTCACATGTTTATTGCTTCACTCTTCCCAGTCTCTAAGACTTGTAACCACTCGGGGTGTCCATCAGTGAATGAATAAAGTAAATGCATAGACACAAAATGGGATAGTATACAGTCAGCAAGATGAAATTCTGTCTGCAGCAACACTGCCAAAAATCAAGGATATTGGTTAAGTGAGGTATGCCAAGTATTAAAAAAAAGTTTTTACTTATAGGTAGAAGCTAAAATATGATTTCATAAAAGTAGAAAATATTCCGTATCAGAACTTGGCCAAAGTGGACAGGAGAAAAGGATAAAGAAAAATTTTTTAATAAACATAGGGGTATAGTTTAATAGAAAAAACACTGTCTAACATTCCACAGAAAAACAGAATAGCTATGATTGGTACAACTTAACTGTACATTTCATAATAACTTGTAGAGAAGATTTTGTATGTATTCACCATTCAGATACACGTATGTATGTGCACATGCACACACACAACCAGTAAATATTCAAGATGATGAATATGTCACTTACGTTGATTTCATTTTCATGTGTTATACACATATATTGAAATGCCATACTGTGCTCTTTAAAATATATATGATTACCCTGTCAATTAAAATTTTAAAAAACATCATTGTAATATATAATCAATGTACACATTGACATGACATTTCTTTTTGTACTGTCTTTGAAGCCAAGTACATATTTTCTTAGAATGTATTTATGCTTTTATCACCAAATATATAACAAAATTCTATTAAAATTTAATTATATTGTTCTCAGTTTAATTAGATTATGGTTACAAATGAAGAATAGAGAATGTACATATATATTTTAAAATAACAGGTGTGTGCTTAATTTCTACAAGAAACAATACTTTCCTAAGGTGTTTTTTCCCATTTCCATAATTAATTTTTTATTGTGCTGCAGTTAATATGAGACTGGCCCTCACAACAAACTTTTAAACTGACAATAAATTACTACTTGCTAATGCTACAGTGTAGTACAGTGGACCTCCAGAGCTCATTTCCCTTGCTTGATTGTAACTTCACGCTTAAAATTTGGGAAACTCCTACTACCCTTTCCTCCAGCTTTTGGCAAACTCTGTTTAGACTTTGATTCTACAAATTTGATTGCAGTAGATGGCACGTGTATGTGGATCATGCTTTGTTTGTCTTTCTGTGACTGGCTTATTTCACATAGCAACAAATTTCTTCTGCGCTATGGAACATTATAGAACTGTCTTCTTTTGAAGGACAGCTAATCTACTGCCCTAACACCCTGAATGGGCCTGATCTCGTCTGAAGGACAGCTAGTATTTTCTTCCATGCACATACTACATTATAAAAAACTCATTCACGTCTCAGTGTATGTTTAGGTTGCTTCTACAACGTAGGTTTGTAAACAAAGCTGCAATGAATATAGCAGAAAGCTATCCAATATTCTGGTTTCCATTTTCTAACATAAATATCCAAAAGCAGGATTGGTGAATCTTATGGTAGTTCTACTTTTAACTTTGCAGGGAATATCACTACTGTTTTCCATAGCATTTTGCATTCTCACTAATAGCATGCAGAGTTCCAGTTTTTCCATGTCCTTGCCAATACTTACTGTCTTTTGTTTTTTTGATAATTGCCATCCTGACAGGTGTGAGGAGATACTGCATGTGTGGGTTTTAATTTGCATTTCTCTAATGAATAGTGATATTGAGCATTTCAAAATATACCTATTGGCCATTTGTATGTATTCCCTAGATAAATGCCTATTCAAGACCCTGGCCCAATTTAGAACTGTTTTATTCATTTTTTGACAACTGAATTTTAACAATTTTTTGCTTATTTTGTAGATTAACCCTTCATCAGACATAAGGTTTGAAAGTATTTCACTCATTATGTAAGTTGCTTTTTTATTCTTTTGATGGTTTTTCTTCATCATGTAGAATGTTTTTAGTTTGATATAGTACCATTTGTTTATTTTGGTTACCTGTTGTTTATTCATAAAATTATTGCCAACACCAATGGTTGAAATTTTCCATCTGTGTTTTCTTTTAAGAGTTTTTTTTTTTTTTAACTTTGTGGTAGAAGGGACTAAACTCAGGAATCACTAAATTATAACTCCAGCCATATTCCCCTCCCTTTTGAATTTTTTTAAGTTTTGCTAAGTTGCCCAAATTGATCTCAAATTCATGATCTTGCTTTAGCTTTCTGGGAAGCTGGCATTGCAGGCATCCACTTCCACACTCAGCTTCTTCTAAGAGTGTTACCTATGAAAACCCATTAACACTATGTAGATATATAAAAGCCAAGAGCTTTCATCTGTGATGAGAAATGAACAAGAGTGATTACTATTATTTCTATTCAGCATAGTCCTAGAGGTATTAATTAATGCAATTGGTCAAGAAAAAAAGTAAAATTCATCTAACAAAGAAGGAAGTAAGATCATTTACTCATTAAATGGCCTTCTATATAGAAAGGTGTAACTACTCCATAAAACTGTTAGAAAAAATGAATTAAATGCTATTGTAGGAGACAGAATCAACATATAAAAACAGCTATGTTTCTATATTTCAAACAATTCAGAATTACATTAGGAGTAGATCAAAAAAGCATTTTAATTTACAATAACAAGAATAAACTCAACTAAAATAATGAAAATCTTATCTTTGAAAATTCTTGGAGCCAGCTCTTGGGGTCTGTGTGTTATCTTCATCTTCATTTTCCTTCTCTTATAGTCAAAGGACAAATTCTTGAAAATAGGACTTCTACCAGTGATTAATTGGAATCACACAGTTAATGTGGGATTCCGTGGGTACCAAGGTTCTTTCCAGATCTGGACAGTCATCATGTCTGGCGGAGCTGATCACAAGGAGTTAGTTGCAAATCCTGTCTTCATTAATTTCTGGACTACTGAATTATTAATTTAACTCCACACATAAAATTCAATGTCAGTTGATATAATCTGCAAATTTATATTTATTGGTAAAATGAAAATCAAAGACATTTCAAAAATAGATAAGATGGGGTAGGGATAAATAGGGAAAAGTCATTACTGCTTGGTCCAAATTTCTAATAAAGTTGGAAATCTGAAAAAATACTTTGAACCATTGCTATTCTTTCCTTTTCCTGAATTAATATTGATTGTTCAATATCCCAGAAAGGATAAAATTTACCAGTATATTATATTAAGCTCAATTAAACATTGTACATAGAGTGTCAGAAGTTTTTAAGATTTATTACCCAATAGTACTAGTAGAATTAGGCATTGATACAAAAACAAAACAAAACACTAGAGTGGAATAAGTGATGTAATGTAAAACATGCATGATTTAAAAATAAATCTTTTTTCTTTTTTGTTTTATTATATAATTCAAGTGACACCATTAAATTAACTTATTTTTACTCACTTATGAGATCGTTTCTACTGTTATCCATTGCATGGCAAAAAATTTGTTTCTCAAGTAAATTATGATCAAATATATAATACATTTTGCTGGGCACAGCAGCATATGTCTGTCAATCCCTGTGCTCTGGGAGGCTGGGGTGGGAGGATTACAAGTTAGAACTCAGCCTGGGCCATTTAGACATTTAGCAAGACCCTCCCTCAACATTTAAAAATCAAAATGGTTGGTAATGTACCTTAACGAAAAGGTCCTGGGCTCAACCTCCAATGCTGAAAGAAAGAAAGAGTATAAATTTTATGTATCTTACTAGTTCAGTTGCTCCCTGACTAAAAGTTTATGCTAAGAAAAAATATGCTTCATAAGTCAGGAATCATTCCTTACAGAGCAGACTCAGTCATACTGGCTGAGGTGAACCCTAACTATGATGATTACAAACTAAGAAGACTTCACAATATTTCTACATCTTTACTATGGGACAATGAAAGTATTTTAAAGAAGTTCTTTGAAAAAAATAAGTGTATTTTAAATTAATATTATTAGGAAGGGAAAGAGGAAGTCTATCTTAAACCCTTCAGAATTTAAATAAAATGACATAAATATTTAAACAAGTAGAAGAGCCATTTGAATAGAAACCATTTTAAATAAGTCTCTCTGGCAAGTGTATGAGTTAACCAACATTTTTTTTTTAGTTAACCAACATTTTAATGCTCAACAAAACAACAAAGGCTTGTCATTTTATTGATCCCTAGTAGATGGGTTATGTCTTCATTCACAGGTAGCATGCTGAAGATGACATTCCCAACAATTCCTGTTGAGGTTTTAAAGATACTGTAAATCCATTTTTTGTTTCATAAATTGACCCCAGAAAAATTATTTACAATTATTATAGCCTTTGGTTATAATCAATTCACTATCAGGAAGGAACAGAATTATGGAGTTATTGATCTCACATGGAATTCTGGCAGACCCAGGTATCTAAACCTAGTGCCTAGTGATTTTTTACACTTTGTGCCAAGATAATTCCCAATTTGTCTCTTTGCCTCTTCCACTGTCATTAAAACAGTGCTTCATGGTATAATGTTTTATTATGATAATTTAAAGTGTATTCTGTCCCTTTGAATTTTACCATAGTTGTACAATGTGTAATGAGTTTGGGAGCATCATATTTTGCTTCTTTGCAAGATCAAATTAACTGTCTTCCTACCCATCTAATACAAAGCAATAAAGTTTGTTGCAATTTGTTTCAACATGCTCCTTAGTACCAGAGAGATTTTGGACCACTTTTTATCAGAATGGTTCCGTTTTATAATATATTCTATAAAAATCATAAAATTCATGTGTTTTTGTTTATTTCTTGGTTGTTTGAGACAAGATCTTGTTTTGTAATGCAGGATGGCCTTGAACTCAGTATGCAGCTTAGACTGGCTGAAATTGGTGGTTATCTTTCTGCCTCAGCCTCCCTAGTACTGAGATTACAGATGTGTGCCACCAGCCCCCACTATAAAATCGTAATTTTAAGAAGGCTACCATTTATAAGAACTGCACTCTAAGAAAGAAGAAAAGAAGTATTTACTAGTAAGAAACAGGATTACTACACTTCAGTTCTTTAATAGGGCAAATAAAGCCTTCTTGTGTAATGAGTACCATTAAAACATTTTCCAAGAATTTCATGAGCTCAAAAAGGAGCATAAGGAACTTGATAATCTCTGAAAGGAAAAAGGAGGACACAGCACCCTGATAAAAAGAGGAATGTAAGTGACACTGAGCAGGGTTAAAGAAAGCCAGCTTGTTTGAAGTTTACCAATTTATAATGTGACTGAATCACTGATTTAACTGTAGCACAAAAAGGTAAGACAGGGCTGGAGATTTGGCTCAGTGGTTCGGCATCTGCCTCACAAGCACAAAGGTCCTGAGTTCGATCCTCATAACCACATACAATGTTGGGTGTGGTGATTCACGCCCACCAGCAATCAATACCACATACCATAGTGCCAGGCGTGGTGGCTCACGCCTGTAATCCCAGCACTCGGGAGGCAGAGACAGGAGGATTGCTGAGTTTGAGGCTTGCCTGGGCTACAGAGTGAGCTCAGGGCCAGCCTGAACTACAAAGCAAGACTGTCTCAAAAAAAAAAAAAAAAAAGGTAAGACAGTCTGTTCAAGAAAACAATTGGGCACCTAACAGGAGGCAGAGAAGTAGTTCTGAAGACCAGCACTTTCACAGTCTCTGAAGATCAAAATAATGGCTACGATTTTTTTTTCCAGGGTGGGGGACCAGTGAGGATTTCTTTGAGAGTTGTTCTCTAACCTTTACAACGTTTGACATGAATTTCTGTTAATTATGAAAGTTCTTCTGATATGAACTGCATGATGAATGATACCCTAATGAAGAACAATCTTCAGTTGCTCACACATAATTTTAATGAAGATGTCCAGTATAAGTTGGTCACACTCTAAGGACTCCAGACTAAGTGTCATCTCCTAAAAATAAATTTTCCCTGGCACTGACGTCAAAAATACAGCTCTATCAATGTCACCTTTATGTCAGCAAACAGATGAAATGCTTCTAATATCCAACATAATGACATTTTGTATGGCTAGATCACATGTCTGATAGTATATTTGATACAGTTGTAAACCTGGGAAGAATATCCCTGCCTAAGAGAATAGATTTTTCCCCCAGTCTTAAACACATTACAGTTGCCAGTATAAATCACTTGTCAGTCTATGGCAAATGTAACAGTGTTTTAATCTGAAAAAGGAGGGGATAAAGTACAGATAATCTTTTCGGCCATTTTCCTGGCACCATCATAGGTTGGAGACTGACAGGTCCTTCACTTGAGTGACAGGTGTCCTTTGAAATGCCTGTGAATCGGTATCTGTGCAGACTGTTGAAATGCATATTTCCATCCTTATCATAAAGGAATGGATGGGCAAGATAGGTGCTGTTAACATTGCAAATAGCTCCAGAATTATTCATTGTCAGCTCCAGGCAAAGAATAGCGGGAAAGTTTCATTATTCACCATGCACAATAGCAGGACGCTTAATGATTCTCAGTTACCTTGGCAGAATTGTCTGTCGACTTCAGGCACTAGCAGTGGGTGACACAGGTCTGGCCAAATGTTAGAGCAAGATCATACATTCTGGTCCCATTTTAATTTCTAATACATTAATCTTTCCCTCCCAGATGCACAATGAATATTCCATAGACTCTTGTTTGTCAGAAGCTGTCTGGCTTTCATCTATTCAGGTGGTTTCATTGACTGTGAAAGCGTGCTTCAAAGGCCTGATCAGTCAATGACAACTGTCTCACAATAGCATTGAGTAATGCTTCCCTTTTTTCTTTTCAGGCATCTGATAGACAACTTTGACACCTGATCTCGGGGGACCTCGTGGAGTCACTCAGAGTTCTTAAGAGACTTCCTTTACTTTATCATTCCAGAAAGAATTGTCACAGGTGAATGTATCGCACTTTCTCAGGAGCTGAACCTGACCCTTGAATCCATCTCATTTGCACTGCAGGTTTCACAATGAATTAAAATGGATTAAGTTGGCTTAATGCTGTTTTACAAGCAAGTGGAAAGCACTGCGCCATTCATTTTTTATTTTAATCCTTTGTCTTAGCCTGTTAATTACTATTGTTTTAAGTTCATCATCCTGGCATGCTCATTGTTACTAGTTGGATGCTGATGCTTGTAAGCAGTGTCCTTACTGTTGCAGGTACTGACCCTTCAATTGTCAAATTCATTCATGTCACCGTGGAACAGCCAATTCTGTAATCTACAATTCTCTTTAAAAATTTATTCTTCTGGTCTTTAATTAAGCAATAAACCCACTGTATCGTAAAAGCAAACTCAAGTTCAAAAGCATTACAAAGGAGAAGAAACTGAATTCTGATATTTGATTCTTCAGTTTTCTCTGACCATGTTGGAGGAGAGGAATTCTGCTGTACCACAGGTTTTGTCGTAAAGCCTGCAAAATAGGGCCATCAAATGCAGTCTGAGCTCTGTTTCCTGTCTTACGCCTTCTTTCCAGCTTTCCATTAAGTACAGTGGAGATGCTGTCATACTACAACCGAGAGCAAAATGTAAAGCATATTGCTGGGAAGTGATATGAAAAGGTGAATCAATGATAAGATCCAAGAAACTCACCTCTGGTGCAGGTTGAAGTGTCTAATTTGGTTTTCCATTTCAGTGCACGAATTATCGCCACCGCGACCACGCTGGAGTTCAGCCAGCTCTGTGAACATTTGTAAAGGGAACTTCACAACCTCACTGTTTTAAAATTCTGATCCAGGTGAAGTTTATCTTTATTATGAACTGCAATCTACTACCCTGTAACTTCCATCCACTGGTTACAGTTCTGTGTTCTGGACACACACACACGCATGCACACACACACACACACACACACAGCTTCTTGTCTATGGCTCCACTTCAATTGTTTCAAACATACCAACTCCTTAAGTAGCAAATTGTTGATTCTTTTATAATTCTATGTCTCACATGTGTATAAGTCTTTATTACCCTCTCCAGTGCATAAATTCCTTTCAGAGATAAGAAATATTTGCCAAATAACTCCCCTCCACACAGATCTGTATATACAGCCAAACATACATTCTTAATGACTCTTTGTATTAATTTGCATGGCCTCCAACCCACTTGTTTTGCTTCCTTGTTAATCAGAGTGGAGAAATTCTCCCGCATCCCATGCCCTGCTGACTCCGTCCCTCTCAGCGCTCTAAACACCACGCACTTGCAATGAGCCCGACTCTTACCTACACCCACGATTTCTTCCTCTTAGTTCACCAATAAATCAAGCATGCCATTTTGTATTTAAATAGACTCTCCATCTTAAAAAGGGCCACAGGTTTGTCTGCACCCATTGCCTCTGCTTCTTTTTCAATTAGAATTCAAACTACTCTATTAAGATTATTGTCACACTGCTCCTGAAAAATATGTTATTTTTTTTTTCTCCCAGTACTGGGAATTGAACCCAATGTATTTGCACTTAGTTAAATTTCCACTTTTTTTTTTAAGACAAAATCCTGTTAATTAACAGCTTGGACTTGAATTTGTGATTCCCCTGCTTCAGCCACTCAAAGTTCAGGAATAACAATATATGCCACTGTGACTGGTGGAAATTGTTTTGTGTATTGGGGTTCCATGTGGCTCAAATCAGTGATTTCTTTTTAGTTTCTTTCTTTCTTCATTTACTCAGTCTTTCACAAATACTTGACAGAGTTAGCTATTTTTCTTTCTTGAACTATTTTTCTCTTATCTTTAGTAGTGCCATGACATCTTGGTTTGCCTCAAATATCAATACCTTTTTCTTCCTAGGTTTCTTTGATGGCTTATCTTTCTTGTTCTGATCTCTCTATTCTAAAGTTTCTGGTCCTTGGCATTTGGCTTTTTTTCTTTATCTACATTCATATCTTAAGGGAGCTCCTTGGATCCCATGATTCCAAAAGACATCCATATGTCAATGACTCCCTAAATTGTTTATCTCCATAGGGTTTTTTTTTGAGAGTTTTAGACTAATATATCCATTTTACCACTTAACATTTCCATTTAGTTTTATAACAGGTACAATCATGAAGTATTTTACTTTGTTTTCCATAATGATAGATCTAAACAGTTATACCAAATTTTACCTTTCTTCAGATGACTAAAAGAAATAAGAGATTTTTTTTTTTTTTTGAGACAGGGTCTCACTTTGTAGTTCAGTCTGGCCCTGAGCTCACTCTGTAGCCCAGGCAAGCCTTGAACTCTACAATCCTCCTGTCTCTGCCTCCCAAGTGCTAGGATTTCAGGGGTGAACCACTATGCCCAGCACTGTGGTATGTGGTATTGATTGCTAGTGGGCATGGGTCACCATGCCCAGCATTGTACGTGGTAACTGGGGATCGAACTCAGGACCTTGAGCTTGTGAGGCAGGCACCAGAACCACTGAGCTAAGTCTCCAGCCCTAAAGAAATATTTTTAAGTCCTCTGAAAAGCAACAAAAATTTGATTAGGCATAAGGAATTATGTTGAAACAAGAAATCAGTCATAATTGAGAAAGATAACTGAGAACAGTAGCTGTTCTAAGATGAGAAGAACAAAGATTTCACAAGACCCAAAACCTAAATTTGGGAACCTAAATAGAAACCCTCCCAACAGTGATCCGGAATACTATGACGGCTCAGTTTAATTATCAGCTTGACTCAGTTAAGAGAGCTTTACAGAGGTGATCGGATCATGGATCCTTTGTAGAATTAATCCCTGAATGTCTGTACTTTGATGTATTTTTAGGAGATGAGAACCAGTATGGGATAGATCATGGGAAGTGAGTTTCCTACCTCAGTTTCCCACATAGCTAGGATTACGAGCATGTCTGCAACACATTTTTAAAAGTTTGTCTTTTGTAGTATGTCTTGTTTATATTTAATGATCTGCAGAATTTTTGTAGAGTTTAAAGTCAGAAGACATAATATTTCATCAAAATGTCTTCAAAGTAAGAGAGATGCAAATGATCATTATAGAAAAACCATATGATGAGGAAATACTAAATTCTATAAATGGGTGAAATTATTTTTAACAGTTACTTGCTTTATTTGTCATTGATATGAGGAAGTACAACTGAATATGTAATGTCTAAATAATAGAACTGGTAAACATCTGTGACTGTGCTCCACTGTGGACTGTCTCAGATGGGACAGTGATTCCTGAGGCTTTGCTTTGCAAGGGAGGGCTTTCCCAGTGGTTATTGTGGTGTATGTTATCCTCGCTCTCCCTTACTGATACTTTATTTCTCTGGATGAAAAGCCATTATATTGTAATTATAGAATAGTTTTTTTTTTCTGTTGAGGCAAACATTTACAGACATTCAGACTCCTCCCTAGTCTTAGAGGTGTTTAGTTTGTTTGAATGGACAACGGAGTAAGTAACACAAAGTTAAAGCCACCTTTCTTGGATGTATTTCATCAGATTTATTGTTCCTTGGCCTTCTAATATCTATATGAAATATTCATTTAATTTTACTACTACATCATATTTCTTGTAGAATAAGTAAATGTAAAGCCTTATAAATTAAATTGTTGTTAGAAACATAACATCTATCCTGACAAAGACAAATACATGGGAAATTCAGGGACTGTCAGGAGGTGTTATTCCCATTTCTAATCTTGTTAATTATCCAGCAATGTCCTACACAGCACAGTAACAATCATTAAAATGTTTACATAGTACCTTAAAAGTATTTAATATACATGATTTAATCCTTTCCTTTAAACTTATCTTTCTGTGCTAAAACCTCCACCTTAATTATCATAAGTAATATTATTATGAGTAATATGTTAGCCAGAAGGCTAAGATAAGGGCCAACTATGTAGCTCAGTGGCATGATAGCTGTCTCACAAGCACAAGTCCTGAGTTATGCCCAGTACCATGAATGCACATGTGTGTACATAAACACACACACACATACACACACACACACACACACACACAAGAAAATCCAAAATAATTCTATTTCCTTTTCTGTTATTATTTTTCCAAATGAATTGATATATTTATGTTATATTCCAAAAAGGTTTTCATCAAAATATTTCTCAGTTAATCCATAAATTATAAATATTTTCAACTTTATTAGTTTTTCATTTCTCCTCTCCTTTCTTTCCTTATTTTGGTATCAGAAATTGAACTCAGGACCTTGCATTTGTCAGGCAGGCACAGTGCTACTGAGCTGCATATCTAGCCCTTGACTTATTTATTTATTTTTCTTGCCTTTATTGAGTTTATTGGTATATTTTTGATATATGTTATAATCATTTTCCTCATTGAGAATTGTTCCTGTATATGATGTACCTTGATTCTCATTTTTTCCCATTCACCTGCCCTCCTCATACCACCCTATACACATAAACTTTGTTTCTGTTTTTTCCTTTTTTACCATGAGATTTTTTCTTTCCCTTCTTTGCTTGCCCCTGCTCCCCTTAACTTTATAATATTCAGTCAAAATGTGTCTCTTACACATAGTCTTGGATATGTTCCAGGTGTCAACTAAATATTTAAAGATGAATGAGTAGAAAGAACTCAGTTTATCATCTAAATTGTGTCTTCTTTGTACCTTTGATTAACATTTTTCAGCTTTTCCCTATTTGTGCATGTTTTGTTTGAATATTATTGCTTGGCAAAGATTTTTTAATCTGTAATTTTCTAATTATTCTTGCCAACATATTAGAAAACAGTATTTCCATAATTTTGTTATTAGTTATTTAAAGGCATGATTCTGAGGGAGTTTCTGAGGAATCTCTTGTGTAGACAATTATTTTGTCTGTTAATATTGATCATTTAGTTTCTTACCTTTGTATAATTGTATCTGCTTATTTTTTGTTATAGTTCTAGAATTTCCCAAATAATTTTTTTTTAAAAATTGACTGCATTAGGCATCAGTGACTTTTTGTAGTAAAGCTGAAATTCCCAGTTGCTTGTCTTCTTCATGGCATCCCATAATACCCTAGTACTATACCAACTATCCCAGTGTGTAACAAGATCCATATAACTAATAACAAATCTCATTTTCTCCATCTAAAATCAAAAACTGTACTTTTCACCAGCATGTTGTCTGGTGGTTTGCAATGCATAATATCATTCTTTATCTAGTTCTTACATTATATTTTATAAAGATAATCTTAATAAAATTTTAGACTGACTTTTAACATTTTTGGTGTTAGTTAAGGAATTTGCTATTGCTTCATAGAACCGCTTTGGAAGATTATCACACAGCACATACAGATAGTCCAAGACACTGAAGGCTTTGTGTGAACTATATAATTCTTCAGAAGAAAACCACTTCATATTCTGTAAACACATTCTCTAGATGAGGAAATTGAGACTTGTTGGTTGAGAAGTGGTAGAGAAGCAAGCCGCAGGAATGGATGGATAAGTGGAGATAAATGTATACTGTTTATATGTAGATATTTATACATATGCATATGTAGGTATAAATAAAATAACAGTTGGGCAGGAGATTTAGCTTAGTGGTTCCAGCACCAGCCTAGCAAGTGCAAGGTCCCTGGTTTGATTCCTGGTAACCACATACAACAATACTGAACATGGTGACTCAAGTCCACCAGCAATCAGTACCACATACCACATATGTGGGGTTTGGTGGCACAAGCCTGTAATCCCAGCACTTGGGAGGCAGAGGCAGGAGGATTGCTGAGTTCAAGTCTTGCCTGAGCTACATAGTAAGCTCAGGGCTAGCCTGAACTACAAAGCAAGACCCTGTCTCAAAATAAATAAATAAATAAATAATAAATAGATAAATAACAGTCTTGAACTTGGGATAGATTTACACTGCAATAAACTTTATACATTTAAAATATAAGCTGAAAATGCATTTACTATATAAAGCATACTGAGCATCATTGTTGAGCCTATTTTAAGTGTTCTCAGAACTCCTACAGTACCTGCAGTTAGGCAAAATCATGTCCAAAACTCTATTTTATAATAAAATATTAAATATCCTGTGCAGTTTATTGACTATTGTACTGAAAGTTTAAAAAACAGCACAATTATACAGGTGTAGTAAAATGGAAAATCTTAAATTAGATCATCCTAAGTCTTGGTACTGCTTTATGTTACATATCCATGAACTTAAGTGTGGGCAGCAGCTTGGGCAAGGGCATTGCCCCAAACCAGGGGTCTGCTCCTTATCCTGGGAGCTGCCCTGGGTTGGCAAGGATCCTGGGCCAGGGGACTGCACTTATTGGTGCTGCCCTGACAAAACCAGGGGTCTGCTCTCTGGGAGCTCCCCTGGGTCACTGGGGCTTGCTCCCTCAGGAGGAAACTGTCTTGCATTTTGCACTGGGCCTCTCCCTACCTTCCCCCCAAAGGGAAGTATTCAAAGAGAGACAAAGACTTGTGCCTTGAGAGTCTATGCTAGTCTTTATCCTAAGATAAGAAAAGTGCTGATCACCTAGAAAGAAGTTTAAGGAGCAGAGAGAGCACATTCCAGAAATTTTTAGATACTGGCTGCTAGACAAGGTTATCTTTGTACTTTGAGTTCCTGTAGATTTCAATTTTAATCATGTTAATCATAGATGTTTACTACTAAATAAATTATTGATTGCACATGGGCACTCTGGCTAGAAATACTATAAAAGAGCACTGAAGAATAAACTTGGGCCTTCAGAATTATCTGAGGTCCTCCCAAGCCCCATCTTTGTCTGTCTGTATTTATTTAATTGAATTCTTTATTGGTACAATTTATATATATATATATCTCACAATCACACATAACATTGGAGAATTTGTACCAATATATGACGCAGTCAATTCTCATTTTTACCCATATCCTCACCTACCCACACCTCCCCACCCCCTATGTACATGCTCTTTTATTTTCTTTCAGAATCATATTTATTCCTTCCCCTCATTACATCCCCACACCAAATTTCCTATGGAAATTTCCCATTCTACAAAGACTGTCATATTCTCTAGAGCTCATTTGTATCTACAGGTGCTCATATCAACTAGGAGACCTGATATTTGCCTATCTGTGATCTATTGATTTCACTCATTAGCGTGTCCTCCAGATGTATCCATTTGCACATAAATGATTCAATCTTGTCATTCTTTATGGCAGAATAATACTCCATATTATTAAAAAAGCACATATTCGTTATCCACTCTCCAGTTGATGGGCATTTGTGTTGTTTACAAGATTGAGCTATCATGAACTGAGCTACTATGAATAAGGGTGTATATCTGTCTTTCAAATGTGATTATTCAAAGTCTTTTGGGTATATTCCTAGCGGGGGATAGCAGGGTCAAATGGGACCCCTAGTAATAGTTTTCTGAGAAATCTCCACATGGATCTCCACAATGGTTGTACAAGTCTGCAATCCCACCAACAGTGGAGAAGGGTTCCTTTCTCCCCACAGCCTCACCACCATTTGATTTTGTGATAGCGGTCATTCTTTGCGGAGTGAGATGAAATGTCAGTGTTGTTTTCATTTGCCTCTCTCGAATGACCAGTGATGTTGAACATTTCTTCGTATGTTTCTTAGCTGCTTTGACTTCTGCCTCTGAGAAGTGCCTGTTCATTTCAGATGCCCATTTTGAATTGGGTCTTTAAACTTGGGGAGGCTGATCTGTTTAAGTTCTTTATATATTGTAGATACTAGCCCTTTGTCTGATAAACAGCTGTAAAGATTTTTTCCCATGTTGTTGGTTATCTTTTGGCAGTGCCAGTGACTTATTTTGCTGTGCAAAAGCTTTTCAGTAGGATGAGATCCCATTTGTTGATTCTTTCTGCTAGTTCTTGTGCTATAGAGGTTTTATTCATAAAATCTCTGCCTAAGCCAATGTTTCCAAGAGTTTTACCTAATCTGTTTTCCAGCAGGCTTATTGTTTCTGTTTTAATGTTTAAGTCTCGTATCCATTGTGAATTTAGTTTTGTGCATGGTGAAAGAGGTCTAGCTTTAGCTTTTGGCAGGTTGAAGCCTAGTTTTTCCAGCACCATTTGTTAAAGAGATTGTCTTACCTCCACTGAGGATGTTTGGCTCCTTTGTCAAAGATAAGGTGGCTTAGCGTATCCTGGGTTGTTTCTGCATCTTCTAATCTATTCCACTGGTCCTCAGGTCTGTTACTTTGCCAGTACCATGCAGTTTTTATTACAGTGGCTTTATAGTAGAGTTTTAATTTGGGGATTGTAATACCCCCTGACATGTCGTGATTGCTTAGAATTTCTTTTGGTATTCTAGGTTTCTTGTGGTTCCAAATGAATTTATGTATTATTTTCTCTAGCTCTGTGAAGTGTAGCATTAGAATTTCATTTGGAATTGCATTGAATCTGTATAGTAGTTGAGGGAGTATAACCATTTTGACGATGTTGGTTCTCCCTACCCAGGAACAAGGGATGTCTTTCCACTTTCTGATTTCCTTTTCTATCTCATTTTTCAGTCTTATAGTTTTCAGAGTAGAGGTCTTTCACTTCCTCTGTTAGGTTGATTCCTAGATATTTCATTATTCTGGGTGCTACTGTGAAAGAGATTGACTCCCCACTTTCTCCTTCAGTGAGTCTGTTGTTTGTGTAGAGAAAGGCTGTTGATTTTTGAGCATTAGCCCTGTATCCAACAACACTACCAAATCTGGTAATTAAGTCTAGTAGTCTTTTGGGTGAGTTTTTAGGATCCTCTAGATATAGTATCATAGCATCAGCAAATAATGACAGTTTAACTTCTTCCTTATCTATCTTTATTCCTTTTATATCTTTGTCCTGCCTGATTGTTATGGCTAATGTTTCCAGCACTATATTGAACAAGAGTGGTGACAACAGGCATCCTTGTCTCATTCCTGATCTTAGTGTAAAAGGTTTCAGTTTTTGCCCATTAAGTATGATGCTGGCTGTTGGTTTCTATAGATAGCTTGTATTAAATTGAGATAAAGTCCATCAATTCCAATTCTCTGTAGGGTTTTGATCATAAATGGGTGTTGTATTTTGTCAAATGCTTTTTCTGAATCTATTGAGATAATCATATGGTTTTTGTCCTTGAATCTGTTAATATAGTGTATTACATTGATTGATTTACGTGTGTTGAACCAGCCTTGCATCCCTGGGATAAATCCAACTTGATCAGGGTGTATGAGTTGCTGGATAACTCTCTGTATTCTGTTTGCCAGTATCTTATTGAGGATTTTTGCATCAATGTTCATTAGAGAGATTGGCCTGTAATTTTCTTTTTTGGTGGGATTTTTCCCTGCCTTTGGAATCAAGGTAATGGTTGCTTCAAGGAATGATTTGGGGAGTACTGCTTCCCTTTTGATTTCACTAAAGAGACTGAGAAGTACTGGTATTAACTCTTCTTTAAAAGTTTTGTAGAATTCAGCAGTGAAGCCGTCAGAACCAGGGCTTTTCTTTGTTGGTAGGTTTTTTTATTACATTTTCAATTTCCCAGATTGATATCGGGTTGTTTAACATTTTTATATCCTCTTCATTCAGCTTTGGAAGTTCATATGTGTCTAGGAATCTACCCATTTCTTCTAGATTTTCTATCTTCTTAGAGTACAGATTTTCAAAGTACGTGTTTATTATCCTTAGGACTTCTTCTGGGTCTGTACTGATTTCCTCATTTTCATTCCTTATAGCACGGATTTGAGCCTTTTCCTTCCTTTGTTTGATAAGGTTGGCTAAGGGTCTGTCAATCTTATTTATCCTCTCAAAGAACCAACTCTTTGATTCATTAATTGTTTGTATTGTTCTCTTTGTCTCCATTGCATTAATTTCTGCTCTTATCCTTATAATTTCTTCTCTAGTATGTGCTTTGGTTTGTTTTGCTCCTCTTTTTCTAATTGTCTAAGGTTCATCATTAGATTGTTTATTTCAATTTGCTCTATTTTCCAAGTGTATGCATTCACTGCTATGAATTTCCCTAGTAGAACTGCTTTCACTGTGTCCCATAAATTCCTGTATGTTGTGCTGGGGTTGTTGTTTAGTTGTAGAAACTGTTTAATTTCTTCTTTAATTTCTTTTGTGGCCCATTGGTTGGTTAACAGAGTGTTGTTCAATTTCCATGTGTTTGTGAGGATCTTGGAATTTCTTCTGCTATTCAGCTCCAGTTTCAAGGCACTATGGTCTGATAGTATGCAGGGGATTTCGATTTCTTTGCATTTACTTAAGCTTGTTCTATGGACTAGAATGTGATCTATTTTGGAGAATGATCCATGAGCAGCTGAGAAGAAGGTATATTCTTGCTTTGAATGGTGAAAAATTCTTTAGGCATCTAATAAGTCCATTTGCTCAACAGTTTGATTTAGCTCAAGTATTTCCTTATTTATTCTTTGTCCAGCTGATCTGTCAATTTGTGACAGTGGAGTATTAAAGGCACCTACTACTATTGTATTCGTGATTAACTGGCTTTTCAGGTCCACTAATGTTTGTTTTATATAGTTTGATGTATTAGAGTTTGGTGCTTAAATATTTATGATTGTTATTTCTTTCTCTTGGATAGTTCCCTGTATGAGAATATATTGACCTTCTTTATCTCTTTTAATCAGTTTGGGTTTGAAATCTATTTTATCTGCAAACAAGATAGCCACTCCTGCTTTTTTGCAGTTTCCTGTGGCATGGAGGATTGTTTTCCAACCTTTTATTTTCAGTCTATGGGTTTCCTTCTGAATTAGGTGTATTTTCTGTATGCAGCAGATTGTAGGATCTTGCTTCTTGATCCAATCTGCTAGTCTATATCTTTTAATTGGTCCACTGAATCAATTGACATTAATGGTTATGACTGATATGGACATATTCAGAGCTGCCATGTTTCCCTGTTCTTGGTTTTTTTCTTCCTGACTTTTCCCCTTTTCTATTTAGTTTCCTGTTTGCCCCAATGAATTCACTCTTCTGGGTCTCATGGGTATGGAATTTTCTGTGTTTTTTTCCATGATATTCTTCAGAATGTTTTGGAGTGCAGGTTTCATATTTGTGAAGTTTTTCAGGTGTTCTGTATCATGGAAGTGTCTTATTTCCCCGTCTATTCTGAAAGATAGTTTTGCAGGATACAACAGTCTAGGTTGGAGGTTGTTTTCCTGCAATGCTTGAAATACTTCCCTCCAGGCTTTCCTTGCTTTGAGTGTTTGTGTTGAAAAGTCTGCTGTAATCCTAATGGGCTTCCCTTTGTAGGTGATTTTCTTCCTTTCCCTCACTGCTTTCAGTATTTCATTCTTTTGTTGTGCATCTGGAACTTTGATAATTACATGTTTAAGTGTAGATATTTTTATGTCACAGTGTTTTGGAGTTTAATCGGTCTCATTTATCTGTATGTCTATATCTTTTCCTGTGAAGTTTTCTGTTGTTATCTCTGACAATAGCTTTTTTATGTCTGTTACACTGTCTCCTGCTTCCTGAGTGACTTCAGTTTTATATTATTTTTCTTTGAGTCATCTGGAAGCTGTTGAATTGATTTCTCATGGTTCCTTGCTCTTTTCCACAGATTATATCTTTCCTGCTCGTTGGCTGCTATGCTGTCCTGTAGGTCTGAGATTTGGTTCTCTGCTTCATTCATCCTACTTCACAAGCTTTTGTTCTCCTTCATCATTCCCTGGAGCTCTGCTTGAGGCTGTTTAAAAGGTTCCATTGCTTCTGCTATCTTGGATTCTCACTGATCTCGTCTTTAATGATGTCTTTCACTCTGGACAGTATCCCTGTTTTGATCTCAGAGTTGAGTTCTGATTTCCATTTGACTAGATCCGCTTTAGTTACCATCTCCAAGAGTCCTGGTGCTTTAGTTTCAGTTTGCTCTATTTCTCTTTTCTCTGAATTTCCCTGCGGTGGTGATCTTTGTGTCTGGTTTTTTGTATATTTTCTCATTTCTAATCTTTCATTGTTACTAATGCTATTCTTTGCCTGATGACAGGGCAACATTTGTTGCAGGTCTCTTTCTTTCTATTTTCTGGGGCTCTTTGGATGTGGCACCTTCCTTGGGGTGTGCTCCTTGAATCTGTAATGACCCTTGAGAGTTCTCAGTTCTGACACATCATGGGAGGAATTTGAGCAGAACAATCACATCATGTTTGTTACCATAATACAATCAATGCAAATATCAGTATTAAACACAGTAAATAAAATGAAAAGTTTTGTTAAATTCTATTCTGAAGACTTTGAGCTTATGAGTTACCTGTATGTCCCTATGCCAAAATTTAGAATTAATCAGCAATGTGTATACAACATGTAGATCATAAATGTACCCCCTGAGCCCTTTGGGGATAAGAGGTCACTGGGGAATCGGGAAGGAAGAGGGACAGAAGGAGAGTGAAATGAGGTTAGCAGATTTATGAAGATCACCTATACTCTAGAACCTTATATATGCCAGTGGGTAATAGAGGATAAAAGGGCGTATATAAAACAGTACCAACTGTATGCTGTAAGACCATTGGAGACTTTGCACACTTTCTTATAATAGTACAGGAGAAGAAATAGGGCAGCCTAAGAGTCTTTTACTTCTGGGTATTGCTTCTAACAGGAAGATAGGAGAGGGTGTGGGGACAAGAGGTGAGTAGAGGGATCTAGGAGTAGATGGCAAAATAGAAGCTAGATTCTCCCCCTTTTTTTTTTAATCTTGCCTGGTCTCTCAGCATGCCTGCAGTGTGGAGGGACACAGGAAATGGCTCCAGCTCCTCTCAGACCTGGGTCCTCACAATGCAACTCCAGGGTAGCACTGGGGCCGGCCGATGGGTCTCAATCCTCCCTGGTGGTGATGGCGCCTGGGGTCCATACCTGACTCTTCACTGCACAGACTTCTGGGTGGAGCAGGCCGGTTGGTGGGCCTCAGTTCTCCGCCGCTGCCAGGAACTGACTTGCACCCGGGGTAGCCGAGTCGTCCTCCCTGTGTATTTTTTTAATCCTCACCCCCTGACTTAGGTGCTGTTTGATTTGCCGGCTGGCCCCAGCACTTGAGACACAGACTATTGCCTTTGAAATGTTTATGGAGTTCAGTACTTGTCATTGTGGCCATAACAAGGGCTCCTTAGTAATAATCAGAACATAATTTCCTTCCAGGAAAATATTATCTAATTACCTGAAGATTGAGTAATTTTTCTTCACAGGGTATAATACCTGAATAGTTCATATATGTTGTACTTTAAAATGCGCCAAGTCTTCTTCTGCATTTTCTTGTTGGCATAATCCATAATTACTCCTAAGGCTGTAATTCATAATTTCACTTTTGTTTTACTTTTCTGCATAGGAATTATAAAACAGTACTGAATTCTTGGCATCTCGGAGTAAAAAATTGGTTGCTTCTAAGAAACCTACATTCCGTAGAACTCAGTGTTTTTTAAGCAAGATGCATTAGTGTGGTAGACTAGGGCCTATCTATAAACAGTTAGCCTCTGTCACAGATAGTGAAGGTACTAGAACAGTGCTTGGAAGGCAGAAGGGAGAGCGTACTCATTTGGAGGGGTAATGTGTAATAACCCCTCTTCTTAACAGTGAGATTCCCTAATACAGTGAGCCTGCTCAAGTCTCCGAAGCACAATAGTATTCAAGAACCACTATAGTAGATAATATAAGGGAGGAATTGTTTTATAGAATCTTAGCTATAATTTTCCCATAATTTTGCTCCTTATACAGGTAAAAGCAAATTAGAGTGTGGTTACTTTAGTATACAAGTAGAAATGTTCTTAAAACAGAAAAAGAACAATCTGAATTTTTAAAAATTTCTTAAGGAGTTTATTAACGGTGTTCTTCTCCCAGCTCCCATCTAAACTTTAAGTGCTTTATATTTTGTGCAATAAATTGAAATCTTAAAAGCTTTAGAAGTGCTGGCAATTACATTATTTATGTTTCACAAATTAGATACCTCACTTGTAGTTTACTCATTTTAGTTATGCTATCTTATATCTTTATTTCAGAGCTCACTTTGTTGATTTTTTGGCTATTTCTTATGTTTGCACTGATTTATAAGATAACTTACTTTTATATTTGTAAAAAGTTCTCAGTAATTTTCTTCTGGTTGGAAGCCCAGTGCAATCTGGTGTGTAAAATCTGTCCCTTGTCCAGGCCTAGTTTCAGTTTGCTTTATTGGATTCATTACCAATAAAGTACAATATAGTACAAGTACCAATTTGGTGGTACTTGTAGCACCAAATGAATTCCATTCCTTGTTCTTTTTCTCCTTCAGAATGGCCAAAGTTTGTTAGACTTCATCATTTTATCCTTTAAATATTTTATCTAATTTTAGTAAATCAAATTTCATACTGTGAAAAATAAATTTCTGTGCCTTGGCCTTAGAGGCAGTATTTAGACTTTGTAAATATTTAAGTTTTTTTATTAATAAGTGATCAGTCAAATATGCAGTAAAACTACTCTTTCATGTCGTAAACTAAAACTTTTCATACTGTATTTTTAGTACTTTCCTTAAATGCAAAAACAAGCTTAAAATTTCCTTATAAAAATGCAAAACCCAGTGTTTTCTAGCCTTTTGAAGAGCTTTTGTCTATTATATAACCTGTAAAGTAGCAGCCAAGAGTCCCTCAGAAGCAGGACGTCATTTAGTTATAAAACAATTATGATTATATGTAAAATAATGATGTGCCTTAACAGCCACAGTTTCACTTTACTACTAAAATACTTGGATACTGCCAAATTTCATTACTTTGAAGACTTTATTAAACATTCCCTGGAACAAAAATGGTTAGGTTATTTTGATTTCCAGATAAAGTTAGTATTACAAGAAAGCAAGATGATATAGTTGTGAGCCATAGACCTTTTTCACTTTTTTCCCAGATGTTTGACAATGTAAACATATATAAAATACATGTTAAATGCTTTATGTTTTATGCAATAGTGAAGCCTTAAAAAGAAAGGCTTTTTTCATTTAAAAAAGGAACTCGTTAGTTTTACTTAATTAAGATAGTAAAATAGCAGCAAGTGCCAAGACATTTTGCACTTTTATTATTTAAGACAAGTTACTTCATTTACATCAGAGTCAGAAATGTGAAAATAGCTTTCTTGAATACCTAATATAACTTGAATCACTGGTTAGATAAGGGTATATTTCCCCAGCTGTACTTCGGGGAACAGTGCTTTCATTAGTGTCAGAAAATGAAGACCCTCAGACAGCCAGCATGAACACAGCACTGAGCATTAAGAAAAATGATGCATTTACTTTCCAAACATTTGCCACAGAGGGCAAATGAGTCTTTCTGTTTGCAGTCGTTTCTTCTCTCTGTAAGTTAAGGGTTGTGCTTTGCTGAAACATTCCAGAAAAATTGTTTGGCAGGCCACTAGTGATGCTCACTAGTGATGTAATGACTTGCCACATCTGAGATAATTCAAATAGCACATGTTTCACATGATTAAATAGTATGATCTTTTTAACTTAAAAGTTCAAATTTTAAATTCAGAAATCTAGTATATACTAAAAGTTACATTTGGCTCTAATAGTAATCAAGAAATATTCACATTATTATTACCTTTTGATTTTGAAGTTTGAGAATTCAGCTTTTCTCTAGTGTTGTAGAAAATAAGATTCTGATCAGAAATCCAATTTCTCACTCACTGCATGCTATTTAAATATAATTAATGAGGAAGTCATGTTTTTTAAATTTGGCTTGTCATTTGCTCTTTGGAGTTAACCAACTGAGTGTTTTCCAGGCAACTGGTGTAAACTAGACTTTCACAAAGATTAAGGAATTCAAATAAAGTCTCTCTAAAACCTACTCACTTATTTAAAAAACCTAGCAATAGCATTTTGTATTCTCATCTATAGAGTATGTATTAAGGATTTTTTTTTCACTGAGTTAACCATGCTTAGATATAAACATTTTCTTGCCAGGAATGATTATCATGACTACAAAACAAGTTAATATATTAAAAAGGTATTTCTTTCTTTTTCCATGAAAAGCATCTGTGTTATGTTTGTAGGATAGTTTTTAGCCATGAATATTTTGAATTTTTAAAAATAATTTAAGAATATTACAACCTATGAGTTTACTTTTTGGTAAATAAAGTAGTGTTTCAGAAAATAAATAAGCTCCACTTGTATGAAATTTAAGAACTGCATATGAAAATGATAATTTCATGCTGAGTCTTCAAAGATATATGTGTTGGCATTATTTTGCTTTTTTTTTTTTTTGAGACAGGGCCTCGCTTTGTAGTTCAGGCTGGCCCTGAGCTCACTATGAGGCCCAAGCAAACCTCAAACTCAGCAATCCTCCTGTCTCTGCCTCCTGAGTGCTGGAATTACAGGTGTGAGCCACCACACCCGGCATTGTGGTATGTGGTATTGATTGCTGGTGAGTGTGAGTCACCATGCCCAGCATTCTATGTGGTTACCAGGATCAAACTCAGGACCTTTGCGTTTGCGAGGCAGGCTCTGGAACCGCTGAGCTAAATCTCGGGCCCATTATTTTGCTTTTTAATAAACCACTTACCTTGAAGATACTAAAGAAATTCTTTAAAGGAATTTTTTGTTTTGGTCAGCCTCTTTCCTTGATGCCAAGTGTACAAGGAAGTGAAGCAGTTTTCAAAACATTGGCCAGGACTTTCTAAGTGTTTCAGGGCTGTAAAAACTGGTGTTAGTATACAAGGAAATTGCTACATAAATGGCAAAAGCACAAGTCAGTACATGTTCCTCATTTATTTTACTTGCCTATGAAGATTGTTTTTCTGAAAAAATGAGTAGAATAAATACGTGCTAAATCTTAATCTATCTAAAACATATAATAACCTCCTTTAGCCAGAGATTAGTGTAGTTAGACCTAAGAACAAAGAAATCTTTTGGCAACCCAGAAGAAATACTATAAATTAGAGTTTTGAGATAAAGCAAGAAAGTTTGGTTCTGTTTTATTTACTCTTTCACACTCTTAAGTGTGACACAGTTGATAGAAATATAATATTTTGGTGATGACAAAGTAAAATTTAAAATTCTAGCTTTCTGATGCTCCCAAACAAAAATCACTTGCCATTGTTCAGGCCTTTAAAGATATCAACTTGTGTCTTTGTGCCCCTTCTTCTGCCCTAAGTACTTCCTTGTTCAAAATTCTGTCTTTCCATCAAGGTCTAACTCTGATGTTAGCATTTTTTAGGTGATCCTTCCCTAATTCTACATTTCAGAATCAGTCATTATAGCGCTTTGTTGAATCTTTGTTTCATCATATTCAGGCATTTGTGTAGTTCGATCCCAC
Organism: Thryonomys swinderianus; assembly: GCA_004025085.1. Taxonomy (NCBI): domain Eukaryota; kingdom Metazoa; phylum Chordata; class Mammalia; order Rodentia; family Thryonomyidae; genus Thryonomys; species Thryonomys swinderianus. The sequence goes on from PVIC010010866.1 coordinate 36,215, forward strand.
CTCTTATTCTTTAGCTTTCTTATGTCTTTTACCATAAAAGGTATTTTTCAAGTATGAAGCACAATAAATTGAAATTCATTGAGAAACCTACAATTTCTTCATGTATGAGGGTGGATATCCTTCATGATGCCTAATGTAAGAGACATTTGGTCACTTATACTTTTCCCTGAATCATAAGCATGAAATCTGTAAGTCATGAGCCTATATTAAAATCCAATCTTGGGCCTGGATTTAGCTCAAGTGGTATTGTGCCTACCTTGGAAGTACAAGAGCTCAAGTTCAATCCCCAGTACCATCAAAACAAAATCCTATCTCTATTTTCTGGCTCTTATTTGTGTGGATCATATGTACATTCATAATCCATTATCTGAAATTCAGAAGTTACAAATACTCTGGAAAACTTAAGTTGTGCCTAATTTATTTGGAACACTTTATACTTAGGTTGAATGAGCTTTTCACTCTTTATTCTTATAATGTTTACTTGCCACACTTAGTGTGGGTATTGTTTCACTGGAGAAATATTATCATAGTCGATTATAAGGTACTGTCTCAATTTCGTTTGGGGTCTTACACACTACATAAAAGACATGACTTATAGTTGTGCTTCTCCTTCTCCACCTAGGCCCATTACCATGCTGCTTAGCATCCTTGTAGTTAGCAGTCACTTTATACTGAGTTCTGATCAGTAAAATACAGGTTGCCATTATGTTTACACTTTCAGGCCTGGTAGGTTAACTTCCACAACAGTTATCCATTCTTGTTTCCTTTTGTCACTGCCCACTAGAAATAAAAGACCCTAGAAGATGGTGGTGTCAGCCAAGCATGGTGGCACATACCTATAATCCCCCCATTTGGGAGCTGAGGTGGGAAGGATTGCTGCAGATTCAAAGCCAGCCTGGGTTCCATAACAAGTTCAACACCAGCCTGGACTTTGTTTTCTTCTCTTGGTATCTCCATCTCCCTTGAGGTTTAATGAAACATTAGCATCATTCTTCACTTTCACCTGATCTTACCACGTGCATATCTGAAGAATTATTAAGTCTTACTGATTCTGCTTGAGATTTTTAATAGAAACTTTTTAATGCTTTATATTCATAGAGCAGATTCAGTTGAAAGATTCATTCTTTCTTTTTGAGACTTGGTCTCACTTTGAATTAACTGATATGAACTGGTTTAAATGGGTTTGATCCAGTTTCAGCTGGTCTAACCCAGTTCAAGCATGTTTGAGTCATTCTGAAAGGGTCTAAACCAGTTCGCACTGGTCTGAACCAGTCTGAACAAGTTTAAACAGGTATGTAAACGTCTAAACCAGTTTGAACTGGTTTCAGCTGGTCTAAATGAGTCCAAAGAACCGGTCTGAACCAGTTTGAAATGGTCTAAACTGGTATGAACCAGTTCGAACTGGTCTAAACAAGGTAGAGATGGTTTGAACCAGTCTAAACTGGTTTGAACAAGTCTGAAGCAATTTAAACCAGTCTGAACTGGTTCAAACAGGACTGATCTGGTCTGAAGCAGTTTAAATAGCTCTAAATCATTTTGAACCAGTCTAAACCCGTTTGAACCAGTCCAGAGCACACAGAAACTTTGAGAACCCATCTGAAAGGGTCAGAACCAGTTCAAACTGGTCTAAACAAGTTTGAACTGGTCAGATCCGGTTTGATCCAGTCCAAACCGGTTCAAACTGGCCTGGACATGTTTGATTCAGTCTGAACAGGTCTGATCTGAGACAGCCTAAACCGGTTTAAAACAGTATAAACAAGATCAAAGCAGTCTAAACAAGTTTGAACCAGTTTGAGCAAGTCTGAACCAGCTTGATACAGTCAGAACAAGTCGGAACCAGTCTGAACTGGTCGGGACTTGTCTTAATCAGTTTGAACCAGTTTAAACCAGTTTGGATAGTCTAAACCAGTTTGAACCAGTGTGAACAGGTTGGAGCCTTTCTAAACCAGTTTGAATAGATCTGAACCAATTAGAATTAGTCTGAACTCATTTGAGACAATTCGAACCAGTTTGAACCTGTCAGAACCGGTTTGAACTTCTCTGCAATAGTTTGAACTGGCCTAAACAAGTTTGAGCAGGTTTGAACCGGTTTGAAGCAGTCTGAACCAACTTAAACTAGTCTAAACTGAGTGGAACCAGTTCTAACCACTTTGAAACAGTTTGAAACTGTCTAAGGTGGTCTAAACAAGTTCCAAATGGTACAAACAAGGCTAAATCAGTTTGAACTGGTCTGAAACTGTCTGAAGCAGTTTGAGCCAGTCTTAATCACTTTGAACTGATTGAACCTGACTGAACCTGTCAGAAACAGTCTAAACCAGTTTGAAATGGTCTGAAATGGTTTGAATCAGTCTAAAACAGTATGAACTGGTCTAAACCAGTTTCAACTAGTCTGAACCACTTTGAACTGGTAGAAACCAGTTTGAAGAGGTCTGAACCAGCATAAACCAGTTTGAAATGGTTTGAACTGGTCTAAACCTGTCTGAAACAGTTTGAACAAGGTTGAACCAGTTTGAACCACTCTGAACCAATCAAAAACAGTTTGAACTGGTTTGAAAATGTCTGAACTAGCATAAACCATTTTGAACGAGGTTGAACTGGTTTGGACAAGTTTGAACTGGTCTGAACAGGTCTAAATCAGTCTGAAGCAGTCTAAACCTGTATGTACTGGCCTAAGCCAATTTGAACCGTTTTGAACCGGTTTGAACCAGTCTGAACAGGCCTAAACTTATCTGAAGCTGTCTGAGCTGTTCTGAATAGATCTAAATCAGTTTCAACTGGATTGAACCAGTCTGAACAAATTTGAACCAGTCTGAACTGGTCTGAACAGGATGAAACCAGTTTGAACTGGTCTAAAATGGTCTGAACCATTCTAAACCTGTTTCAACCAGATTGAACTTGTCTGAACCAGTTTGAACTGGTCTGAACTCATCTGAACCTGTGTGAACAGGTCTAAGCCAGTTTGAACTGTTGTGAATTGGTTTGAGACAGTATGAGCCAGCTTGAAGTGATCTGAACCAGTTTGATCCAGTTTGAACTGGCCTGAAGCAGTCTAAACAAGTTTGAACCGGTCTGAACTGGTCTAAACCTCTTTGACCCAGCCTAAGCCAGTTTGAAATGGTCTGAACTGGATCGAACAGGTTTGAACCAGTCTAAACTGGTCTAAACAAGTCTGTACTGGTGTGAGCTGGTCTGAACCTGTCTAAACCAATTTCAACAGGATTGAACCAGTCTGACCAAGTTTGAACCAATTTGAAACAGGATGAACCGGATGTCTGAACAGGACTGAACTGGCCTAAACTTCTCTGAGCCAATCTAAACCAGTTTCAACTGGATTGAACGGTCTGAAGAAGGTTGAGCCAGTCTAAACCAGTTTGAACCGGTCTGAACCAATCCAAACTAGTTTCAACCAAATTGAACTGGTCTGAACCAGTTTGAGCCAGTCTGAACAGGATGAAACCAGTTTGAACTGGTCTGAACAGGCCTGAACCAGTCTAAATCAGTTAGACCTGGTATGAACCAGTTTCATCCTTTCTAAACTGGTTTGATCTGGTTGGAACTGATCTAAACCAGTTTGAATTGTATGAACCAGTTTGAACCGGTCCATACCATTTTGCGCCTGCCTCAATTGGGTTGAACCAATCTGATATGACACATATGTGCATTTTTGTAACTGTATTCTTTTACTTTATTTCTCTTTCAAGATTCATTTATCTTGTAACAGTATTAGAACTTCCTCTTCATAACAGAATAATACCCCTTTGCATGGATGGATGTACCACATTTTATGTGTTCCTCCATTAATGGACATTAATTCCATTTTTTTTTAAGACAGGGTCTCTCTTTGTAGTTCCGGCTGGCCCCAAGCTCACTATGTAGCCCAGGCAAGCCTCGAACTTGGCAATCCTCCCATCTCTGCCTCCCAAGTGCTGGGATTACAGGTGTGAGTCACCACACCCAGCTATTAATTCCATTTTTGACTATTTCAAACAGTGCTTCTATGAACATCTATGTATTCTTTTGTGTAAACCTGTGACTTCCATATTTTTTCAGATATATGTTTAAGAATAGAATCCCTGGGATTAACAGTAACTTAAAGTTTTGTATTTATTTGTATTTGCTTATGTTCCAAAGTGGCTACCTCACTTTACTCTTCTACTAGCACTGTAGGAGATTTTAGTTTTGCCACCTCTTCACTCAATTTTTGATATCTGTCTGTACAGACAGATTTTGATAAATTACTTCTCTGCTAAATCATAGCAGATTTTTCCTGCTCACAGATGATTATGTTGGAATATTTATTTTCTATTCATACATTTGACTTAAATCTCCTAGTTTTTAGATGACTTTACCTGGGCACACAGAAAATCTAGCATTTACCATGTAATATTTCTTAGATTATTTAATAAATGAACTAAGATTTAATTAATAGATATATGCAATCATTCAGTAATACTATTTTTTATTTTTAAAATTTGTATTAGCATGTTTGCAAAAATCATTTTATTTTATTTTATTTTATTTTGAAACAGGGTCTCACTTTGTAGTTCAAGCTGCCCCTGAACTCCCTATGTAGCCCAGGCAAGTCTCAAATGCATAGCAATCCTTCTGCATCAGCCTATGAGTGCTAGGATTACAGACGTGAGCCACCACGCCTGGCAATGTGGTATATGGTATAGATTGCTAGACTCACACCCAACATTGTATGTATGTGGTTACTAGGGACTGTGATTCATTTCTTTTACTATAAATATGTAATCCTTGAGAAAAGAAAAAAATGCCAAGATATTTAAAAGGTTCAACTATATTAATCTGAAAAATCTTCAGACAAACATGTTGCTGTTAACAGAAAAGAGACTTTTCTGTGAGTAGCTGTGTGCATTGGCTGCATAGTTTTTTCTGAGATTTTCAATTAATCTGACTTTAGAGATGACCAAAACATGTTTTTCTTGAATTATCTTTGAGTAAAAATTGGTATACTAAAGAATAAAACATGTTAAGTAAAAGATAGATAGAAATGAAAGTTATTTGCCATAGAAGAGTTACTTTTGGAAATGATATTCTTCAGATCATCCTGCCTTTTAGGGAAATAGGTTTTTGGAAATGTTGTTCTAAAGCACATTTTTTTAGAATGTGGTAGAAAAAATCTTCACACTTGAAATTTCTGTAAACCAGACAAAATACCAAGTTTAATAACATTTTTATTTAAAATGAAGTTTGGGGAGTATAATTGTAAACTGCCTTTTAGTGGTACTTAGTGAGGATCCCAAAGATGTTTTCAGGAATGTTGGTATCATTAGAATAAAAATGTAAGGACTGGGTCAAAGATTAAGCTTGAACTAAAAGTGAGACCCTGTCTCAAAAAAAAAAAAGATAATGACTGAACATGACTCCTTTCAGAAAATAAAAGTGTATTATATGACATTTATGTTTAAAGTTAAGAACAGTTTATAGTCATCTTTTTTTAATTGGACTCTTCATTGGTACATCTTATATACACATCACGATTGCACTCAACTTTGGGAATTTATACCAGTATATGATGAATTAATTCTCATTTTACCCACTCCTCTACCTACCTTACCACCCCCTTCCCCTCTATATAGTCATCTTATAGTTGTTTATTGGTTTTAAGTGACTCTTTGGGGCCAGAGATTTAGCTCAGTGGCACCAGTGCCTGTCTTGCAAGCCCAAGTTCATGAGTTTGATCCCTAGTACTGCAAAAAAAGAAAAGAAAAGTATACCTGATATGTACCAATAAATTTAACTAGGTTTTGGTTTTTTGTTTGTTTCTTTCTTTTTTGCAGTACCAGGGATCAAACTCAGTCCTTGTGTGTCCAAAGTTGGCACGGTACCACTTGAGCTAAATCCCAAACCCTTGTACCAATAAGTTTAAAAGGCAGCATGAAAAAAACCCAAATGACTCTTTGATCTTTTTTTTTTTAATATGGCCTGCACCCAGGAGTACCCCACTACTGAGGTATATCATCAGCCTTTTAATATTCTTTATCTTGACACAAGGTCTCACTGAGTTGTCCAGACTTGCTGAGTCCAGAACTTGAGCAAGTGGAACACAGTTAGAAATTGGGAGCAATTGCCAATTGCCAACAGGAATAAATGGTTTCTCCATGACCACTTTGGGGGAAAACCTTTCCTGGAGATCCATGTTCAATTACCTTGAAGTCTCTAAATATAGGTATTGTTTTTTTTTTTTTTTTTTTTTTTTTGAGACAGGGTCTCGCTTTGTAGTTCAGGCTGGCCCTGAGCTCACTATGGTGCCCAGGCAAGCCGCCGCGAACTCAGCAATCCTCCTGTCTCTGCCTCCCAAGTGCTGGGATTACAGGCGTGAGCCACCA